>PVJD01008726.1:0-69629 GCA_004026545.1 Mormoops blainvillei
TTGTGAGCGTGTACTTCAGATTCAAATTCTTTTTTGTATTTCTGTTGTTGAGGGCACCTGCTTGGGGGCTGATATCCCCTGGGGGTATGGTGAGTAAAAGGTGTGGAGGAAGAAGTCTGCTGTGCGTCTCTGGAATGCTCAGTGGCCAGAACACCAATGGGGTGTTCTGGGCAACCAAGAATAAAGTATGGCGGAGGCCTTTCCTCATACCTTGACCCTAACCAGTCTCTTTGAGGTGGTGAGAAAGGAGGGAACAGGGAAGTTAATATTCTGTTACTTCCTTGTAAGTAACTCTTATGGCCATGTGGTGTGAGATGACTAAGGCCAATTTAGTAGCCACTTGTTAAAGTACTTACAAGATGAGAGAAAGAACAATTTTGCTACCACAGGCTGTGAGAACTAATTAATGCAACAAACCTTCACTGAACAAGTGAATATATAGCAAGCACCATAAAGTATGAGTCCTAGGGAATACAAATAATAAAAATATATTCTTAAAAATTTTTTTTATTGTTTATTCTATTAACAGTTGTCCCAATTTTCCCCCTTTGCCCCCTTTACTCAGCGCACCCCTCTCACCCACAGTCAATCCCCTCTCCATTGTCCATGTCCATGCATCGTTCATACATGTTCTTTGACTAGACCCTTCCCCTTCCTTCCACCGTTTTCTCCCTCCCTCCTTCCCTCCTACAACTATCATTCTGGTCCCTGTTTCCATGTCTCCAGTTCTACTTTTCTTGTTAGTTTAGATAAAAATATACTCTTGCTTTGTGTTGGGCATTTGGGAGGTATGGGAAGGAGATAGGGTACAGTGGAGACAATGACCCAAACATCAATTTTGCTGTATTACAAGGCTAGTGATATGATAGAAAGCTAGTGTAAAGGATTATGGGAATGTAGAAGACATGCCATATGAAATTAACTGACGTTTCAAGGTTAAGATTGGTCTTGAGGTGATTTGAAGGATGAGCCTGACCAGTAGAAGAAGTTGGGAGACATCCAGCTTCCAGGCAGGGGACATACCAGGTGTCCAGAGGCGTGAATGGCTCTCATGTGTTGAGAGCTGGTTGGCATCTGCAGTGGCTTAGATGCAAGGTGGGGAGGAGACAGACATGGATTGTTGGAAAGGTAGTTTGGGCCAGATGGGAGGGCCTCAAAAGCCATGCTCAGAAGTCTGGGTTTTATAGGAAAGGGAACAAGAAGCCCTGGAAGCACTTTTGAGTTGGGGGGTGGTCTTGTTATAAGACATCACGGAGGGAATGTGGAGGATGGCATGTGAAGTTGCATGAGTCTGTGGGCAGCACTTGAAGCAGTCGATGTGTGAGCAAAGAATCTGAGCTTTAGTTGCAATGGAGAGAGAATAGAAGAGGGGTCCATTGGTGAATTCCTCCAACCCCTCCCACCAAGACTTTTAAAAAAGATTTTATTTATTTATTTTTAGAGAGAAGGAAAAGGAAGGAGAAAATGATGTGTGAGAGAAACATCGATCTGCTCTCATACGCCCCCAACTGGGGACCTGGCCTGCAACCCAGGCATGTGCCCTAACTGGGAATTAAATCAGCGACCCTTCGGTTGACAGGCCAGCGGCGCCTAATCCACTGAGCCACACCAGCCAGGACCCAACAAGACTTTTTAAATTTTAAAATCTTTTCTAAGGAAGTCTTTAAAAAATACTTGAAAGAAACTTATTCAAGCCTTTGAACAGTCTGAAAATTTACTACATTTCAGCTAGGAAAGAAAGAATTTCAGGCAAACTGGAACGGGTGTGGACTGATTACTCAGCACAGTCACTTAATCTTTCGGAAATAGGTAGGAGGGAAGCTATTTTAGTGGCCTTCAATCTTCTTCCAGAACTCTGGCCAGGTTCTTCTCAAATGGTCGGTGAATTTTTCTGATTCATGTCCAGCACCCCAACAGCGTAGTGTACATCTGTAAGCTGTAAGGAAGTCGATTTCATCCATTTCTTTTTTTTTCATCTCTTGCCTTCCACCTGAGAAAACAAACACCAGTCCATAGGTTCTTGATCTGTATTAGAAATTTGCACTGCGTGTAATCTAAGATGGATCCAGCTGAGTGTTACAGGTTTGGAGTTTAGACTAAAAAGAGGCATAATATTTTCATTTTTTCTTTATTTTGAGAAAAAGTTGGCAACTCGGACTGTTTGAAGGAGCAGTTATATAAAATATCTCCTGCTAACCAAGTATCTGGGATAAAGCACCACCTTATTTTCTTTAGATTGTATGAAAACATTTCTGTCCACAATTTAGAGCTTTTCTGTGGAGTATTTAGACTTAAAACATTTTGAACCTCAGTAAACAAAGCAAACAAACAAAAAAACCCTTATAAAATTAACCTGCTTTCGGGATTGAGACGTCTCTGGCTTATGAGGTTCCACATGTAAGTTCCAAAGGCTTATAATTATTTTATCATTTTTGTGTCTCAAATATCCCAGAAAGTTCTTGGCATGTCTCACTGAGGCTTGGTGTACAAATTGACCCATGGGCTCACTTCACTTATGTTCTTATTATATCACAGTTCCACTTAGCCTGTGTTGGCTATAAAGCAGTGATTCTAGTGGTATATAGGACCAAAGGACAGACTCCAAGGTAAATAAAGTGGTTTACTAATGTCAGATTCAGGTGTTACTCTTAAAGTCCCATAGTGAATGTTTCAGCAGTGATTTCAGTTACCGTTAGTTAAGAAATTTTCAGTTCTATGTGGCAGTTACAGTAAAGGAATAACTGAGAGTTAATGGTACTAAATTAACACTGAAATGTAGTTGTTAAATTGTTCACATACCAAGGATTACAATTTCTTACTATTAGGAATTATTCTGCAAGACAACTATATTGATGTTGGAATTACATTAATGTAGTTGGTTTTTTTCCCTATGTGCAGGCAACCCTGTACCTGAAGATGTGTAATTTATTCACAATAAGGGATTGTATTGTAAAACTGAGTTACTTTTTATTTGTGAGTGTTTGTTCATTTACTTGAATGAGAATTTTTTGACTATATTGTGGGTGCCTATCCTTGTGCTGAGAGATGAATGGAAGTTACCGCTTGTCCTTGGAGAGAAGACATTTTAATGGGAGGCAGAGATAAACATACATTTGTAATGTAATGTGATAAGTATTGAAGCAGACGTTAAAAGCTTGAATATGGAGAATTTCAAATGTATACAAAAGTACAGAGTAGGAGAATGAACCTGCATGAACCCATCATCCAACTTCAACAGTTCTCAACTCTTGGTAGGGCTTGTTTCACCCATACTCCCCACTCACTCCCTTTTCCCCCTTTATTTGAAAGCAAGTCTAAGACAGTGTGTCATCTGAGGTACATTTTTGGACATTTGAATAGTCAGAGAATACACTGGGAAAATAAACCATATGTGGGGACTTGGGAAGGTGCAACAGAGAAGTAACGTTGGAGTTAAATCTAGTGGGGAGGGAGGAGATTCCAGTTCTAGGTAAATGGGATGGAACCCAACAATTATTAACTATTGCTAAGCATTGTATTAGGTTCATTTAGTATATTATTTATTTTTTTCTCACAGTAGTCTTATGAGGGACAGAATATTTCTACTTTACATATGGAAAAATTAGGTTTCAGGCAGATTGAATTAACTTGCCCAGTCTTAAAATTAATTAGTTTCTTCATTGAAAACCAACCTTGACTTTAAGGCTATTTAATTTCCCATCTTCTGCAGCATGTGCACTAGATACAGAGATGTGAAAGTGCAAGATTTGTTTGGACAGTGGGAGGAACTGAACGCAGTTAAGAACTGTGTGCATGTATTTGTGTTCAATCCAGGGGTTGAACTAGAAGAGCTGCTCAGGGCTAAGTTGGGAGGGGGCTTGAATGCCCTGCTAAGGAGATAGGATTTTGTCCTGAGGGTGGTGGGGAGCCAGGCTGAGATGTGTGTAGACATGAAAACAGTATCGCTAGATGAAAAAAAGGTACACAATAGTATGTGGTATTCTATTTGTATAAAGTATTGAACAAACAACAGGAAAGACACAGGTGTGTGCTATATATATGCATAGAACATTTCTAGAAGAATATATAGTGTTTTCCTCTGGGGCATAAACAGTGGCGGGGGGTGCTTTTCAGTTCTTCACCCTCACTATTTTTTTGAAGTTTTGAGTATTACTTTGAAATAACTTTTAAAAAGTCATTGAATGTTTGTTATTTTAAACCACCAATAGGATATGTGTTAAAGGTCTACAAATGAAAGATTGCAATATCTTGAAAATATCTGTGTGTATAGTACTTTTTGGTTTCTCGGAAGTGAGCACTCAAGATGTAATTTTAATGCTTAGGAAATCATTTTGCCTGAGAACTTCAAAAATAATCTTTTAATTCCGATCAATTGGAATTATCCACAGGTAGTGGTAATGACTAATCTGTTCTCTTTTTGCCCCACTGACTTCCTAGACTTTGTACATCAGCATCCACCCCCTGGCAAAGTCACTCTCTTTTGTAAGAAGAGTAACAGCCACCCTTTGTCACCTTTACTTTTGTTGTTGAAAGAGGAGGAATAATCACTCAGACCTGAAACATCATGAGTAGTTAGAATTTAATTACCCGAACTGATAACCTCCCTGTAAACTGGAAGAAAAAGAAACCAGTGTGTACACATAGGTTCTCTGTGGACTTTTTGTTATAGCCACACTGTGAAATCCTTGAGATTTCATAATATATCTTGTCTCATTTTCCTGTTATGAAATGGGTTTTTTTCAGCATCGTTTTTCTTGTCTGTTTTCAGATCACAGAACTGTGTGGTGCCAAGCGGGTTGGTTATTTTGGTCCAACTCAGTTTTATGTTGCCTTGAAATTAATTGCTGCAGCACAGTCTGGCCTCCCTGTGCGGATAGAGAGTATTAAATGTGGTGAGTAGGTCCCTGTTACACATTTTATTGTCTGTGACAGGTTTCTTATTTCTGAGAACCACTTTTAGCAGGTTTAAGGCCTGTTCTGTAAGCATTTGTGGAATTTCTCCTTGGGTTTTCCAACTCTCCCGTAAACTAACATAAGAAAAACTTAGCAGGTATCTTAGTTTCTTTTTTTTTAAGTGGGAAAAAAATTCAGAGAGTGGCCTGAGATTAGTTCCTTTTAACTGACTTGCTATAAAAATAGATTTTGTTCTTTAGCAGGAAGAGATTGGGACAGGAATTCTAGAGCCTGTGGCAAAAGAATAACATTCAGATTAATTTTCCACTTGAGGAATCTATAATGTCATTTAAGGCTCTGTTCAGGACAAGGGAACAAATAACTGGGAGAGTCTGGGTGGAACTTCTCCCTTTCTCTTTCCCTTGTCCCTGCCAGTCATATCAGCTCTGATCATCCTTTAATTCCCCAATTTCTGAAGCACTGGCCTGATGGTTAGTAAGTACTTTGGGGGTACCAAAATTCTGCCAGAATAAAACTATCTTGTCAAAACTTTGATTTAACATTTTCTTATCTTACCACCCCTGCCCCCAACCCACCATATACTTGAGCACTTTCCACAACTTGAACAAAAAGCAAAGTCCCAGACTCTTGGCGTCATTTATACTGCCTCAGTATTGGTTTTACAAATCTGTATAAAGAAGGTGAACACTCAAGCGATGTGTAGAGGTCCCCTGTTAATTCACTTTGATACAAGTAACTTTCATATGTCCACACAGCTGTGCAGGAACTTTTTCCTTTTCCTCATATTGAGATAAAAACCACACAACTGTTCACACCAGTCCTGTGAAGCCCCTGGTAGACCTTGAAGTGGGTTCAGAATTTATGGTTAGTCCATGGTAACTTTGTAGGACAACTCCAAATAGCTGAGAAGATTCTGATAGGTTGGACTATGGGAAACAAAAAGCCCTTTTACCCTAACCGTCAGGGAGCTGTGATCATTCTGCTAATCTTTATCAGAGGCTTAGTGTATGGCAGGCACTGTTTCATTTAGTCTTCACAAGTCCTAAATGAGGTATTTGTGTCAGTTTTCATTGCCTAGGGTAAGCTGTGATAACAGACACCACTGAAATCTCAGTGCCTTAACAAAACAAAGGTTTACTTCCTGCTTTGCAGTGAACCTCTAGGGCAGCTGCCTTCCATGTGGTGGCTCTGTGATCCTGGATCCTTTATCTTGTGGCACCCCTAAACACAGCACCTGCTTCCATAATTGCTACAACAGAGAAATAGTTTCTTACCCTGACAGTTAAATGTATTGGCCTGCATGTGACTCATGTTACTGCTGCTCACGATGCATTGGCCAGAACTTGTCACATGATTCATTGAACTGCAGAGCTGACTGGACAGGATATAAGTCTGTCATGTGCCTGCAAAGAGAGAAGTGGTTAAACACTGGCGGTCTCTAATGTAGGACTGTTATTATCCCTATCTTACAGATGTGGAAATTAAAGTTTAAGGCAGTTGAATAACTTGCCTAAGGACGCGAGGTTAGTAGAGTTTGGAACCAGGAGCTCAGCCTCCAGTTCCGATGCTTTTCATTGCTCTTCAAAGTAGCTTCTTCTTGATTATTCTTCCTGTTTATAAGGTGCTGAGTGTAATCTGTAATGATGGAATATTATCCAAGTGGGGAAAAATGTGACCCAAAAGGCATTCCTTAGTATTACATAAATTGGTTCCTTGAAACAGGTTTCTTGATGGAGTATTATTATTTCAGTGGCACTTTGGTGGTTATTGCTATAAGACATAACAGTCACTGCTGTTAGTCACTTGCTTTAATTAAACTTACATCACATTGAATTTGGATTTGTGGTAGGCATTGATAGTTTCCATTCCATTGTAAATGGTCATTAAGGTTTATTGTAGTATCTTCCAACTTTATCTTCTGGAAAAGTTAGAATTGCTTTGCTGTGTACAAGAACAAACTTTTGACACTTTTGTTTCTTATTTTAAGTTAGACCGAAGTCTTTTACCTGATTTGTGCCCAAATCTATAGTTTAATTTCCCAGGCTGTGAGGGGGAGATGGGGGATGGGTTGCCAAGTTATCACTTGTGTATAGGATTAGCACTTCGTCTAAAATATAAGGCATTCTCAGTTGTGTTTTATCAATCCTGATGCCTTTTACCTCTTGAGGGTTTAAGTATACTCAAAGTCAATTCTGAATTTTCTTTATTCATTTAAAGATTTATTAAATAAAAGTTATTTGCAGCCAGCATATGTTGAGTAAGAATGAGAGCAAGATTGGGCAAAACTTTGAGCTTCCACTTAGAATTTTTCAATTTGTTGCTTGAAATCCATTAGCTTAATGTGTGATGGCACAAACCTTAAAGGCCAAAGAGAAGGCTCTGTGAGAACCTAATCTGAAAGACTATAGTAGCCCCATCACACCCAGCAAGTTGTGAGTCCATCCTTACTTCTGTGAGTCCTACGCTTCCTACATTAACGGCATGTGCCTGGCCTCCTCTCTTCTCCATTCTCTTCCCCGACACAGCAGTAACAGTGGTCTTTTCAAAATATCCATCAGATCATCCTCCTCCTTAAATCCTCTAGTGGTTTGCTGTTGTACATAGTTCCAAATTCAAAGTCCCTACACTGATCTGTAAGCCGTACATAGTCTGCATACTTTTCCATTCTCATCGTAAACCTTCCCCCATGCTTACAATCTGTTCCCTAGCCTCACTGGCCTTCTAGGAATTTATGAGCCATCTCTTTCCTGCTGCAGGAAACACCATGTCATCTGGAGGTTTTGGGCTCCTAGTGGTCTGTTCTTCTCCCCTTCTCCTTCCCACAACTCGTTCCTTCTCATCCTTCAGGATTCAGAGACTACCCTTCATCTTATCTAAAGTAGGTCCTGTCAAATTGATTAGTGAAAAGAACCAACATATAGTAAAGCTGGTTCAAGAAAGTATAAGCGAGTCAGAAGTATTTACTGTCATGGAAAGAAAGAATGCTGGAGTAAGATTACTAAATTATATATAATATTGATTAATGCCCTATAGGGCAATAAAATTAGAACTTGATTATTATACCCTTTTCTAAGAGGAAATTCATTTGCATTGCTGTTAGAGGATTGCTTGCTAACAGTTTTCTATAAGTTAATCTCTACCCTTCCAGAATTGTAAAATGCCTAATCAAGAGTAAATAGTAAGTCGAAACAAAAGTACATACCCCTAGGGGATTAGGTAATTGCCGGATGGACCTGTTAGGTAGTGCTTCTGTGCTACACTTCCCTCCCTACTTTATTCTCTCTCAGCGTCGGTTCCTTCATAGCACTTTTATCAGTTTGTAAATACTCCTTTACAAATTTGATTATTTTTTGTCTGTCTTCCTCACTAGTCTAGAGCTTACTGAAGAGGAAGGGATGAGGATCTGGTAATGCAGCACTGTGGGCCATCGTGGGTACCCAGGGCATGTTTGTTGAATGGATGAATGAAGAGATGAATGCTTAAACATGGGGAGTGAGTCTTAATCATATGTCACTCTTCAAGTTCCGATTCACCTGGAGCTCCTGATGGACTCTTTCAGAAGTCATGTTTCTGAGACCCTGCCTAGTTCCAAACCTCATCTGTACTTGATAATCACCTAGATCAGTGATTTTCAACTGGTATGCTGCAAGAATTTCTAAACCATGCAATACCTATTTAGTCCGGGGTGTTGACCTCTTTTCCCTTAGATTGTCCAAAACAAAACAAAACAAAACAAAAACAAAAACAAAAAAACCCAGCCCTGACTTGTGTGGCTCAGTGGGTTGGGCATTGTCTCACAAACTGAAAGGTCTCTGGTTTGATTCCTTGCCAGAACACGTGCCTGGGCTAGGGGCCAGGTCCCTGGCTGGGGGCTTGAGAGAGGCAACTGATCAATGTTTCTCCCGCACATCGATGTTTCTCTTCCTCCTTTTCTCCCTCCTTTCTCCTCTCTCTAAATAAATAAATAAATAAATATCTTTTAAAAAATGACAACAGCCACCCTGGCTGGTGTGGCTCAGTGGAATGAGTGCTGGCCTGCAAACCGAAAGGTTGCTGGCTCAGTTCCCAGTGAGGGCACATGCCTGGGTTGCAGGCCAAGTCCCCAGTGGGGGGTGTGTGAAAAGCAATGGTGAGGAAACTGATCCATCTATCTCTTGCACATTGATGTTTCTCTCCCTGTCTTTCTCCCTCCCTTCCCCTCTCTCTAAAAGTAAATAAATAAAATGTTTAAAAAAAAGAAAAAACTGACACCAGCCAATACAACAATAACCATCCAATATGACCGAATTGAAATTATACCTATTTTTTATCTGATCGGCAAAAAATACATTTTTTAGTGTGCTGCAGAATTTTAGTAATTAGCTTGTGTGTGCCATGAGATGAAAAGGGTTGAAAATTACTGGCTTAGAGATCTTTAAAGGCAAAATAAAAAAATAGAGGTACTTGGGACCACCCCAGAAATTCTAATTTACCATATGTAGCCTGGGGTATGGCCTGAACATCAGGAATTTTAAGAGCCCCCTCAGGTAATTCTTATGTGCAGCCAGTGCTGAGAGTGATTCTAATGAAAGCCAAGTGGAGCATTTTCAAGAGCTTTGCTTCAACAATGAGTACATGTTTGGTTATACCAGGGTCTGAATTGGGGTGCAGTAAGAAGTACCTAGGGTTCATAATTTAAGCGTTCACTCACTCTCAGGGCCTGCAGGTGTTGACTCTGCATTTACATGGCCCTGAGACTGAATACCTTCTTAAATATTGGCACTAGGCATCTCTAGCCTCATCTAGTCAGGGCTGGGCTAAACAGCCAGAGTTACCTATTGAACAGCAGTAAAATAGTGGTCAAGGAGCTTACAGATGCTGACCATTTACTTATTTCCTTCCCTCCCCCACCCCAGGCTCTCAGAAGTAGAGTCATCCTCTCGTGGGCAGATCAGGGTACAAATTACTAATGTGATCTTGTTCCATCTTTTCAGATTCTTTTGCAGACTGAGCTAAAACAAATATCTTTTTGAGAAGACACCATAGGATTAGCTTATATTTGATTTACTTTTCTCTTGCCTTTTTTCTTATGAAGTCCATTCCTGCCTTGAGTGCTGGAAAGTTGCCGAGGTTGGGAAAACACTAAAGCAGTAATAATGGCAGCCATCCTCTCTTTAGGAGAGTCTTGGTTTAATTTTCCACATTGGTTATTCTATTTATGTCTCTTGGGCCCTTGGCTGATTGATCACGCAGGGATTTGTCATATTGCCTACTTCTTTGAATCAAATGTGGACATAGCAACTAAAAATAAACATGATGTGGATATTAGAGAACCAGGGACCTTCTTTGCCTGGGGAGCTAGGATACTTGCTTGCTGTTGTAAGATGTTTTCTGGCTTTAGCACAGCATCAATCATTGGAAGTACAGCTGTGTTTTGGGAATAGAGAGCTCATGGAAGCGCAAAGGCACACTGATGACTATTATTCTGAACGATGGATACAGATGCAAATCATAATGCACAGTTCACAACATTATCCCCATTTTTGGAGTTCTTTGTGTTGTGTGTCTTGCCTTGCCGAGAACTAAAAGTGTGCCAAAGCATTTCTGTTTTCAGAATAGGTTTGTCAGATTTGAAAGATAAGTAAATATATCAGACTGTTGCATTTCAGTTCTTCGTAGCATTGCGAGTGTGGCTAATGGTTTTGACAGTAGGATCTGGCTGAACATTGGACTAATTGCTTTAACTCGATACCGTTTTCCTTATTCCATTATGAAAAGACAAGTGGAGATTAAATGTGAAAATTCCTTAAGGAGCGACATAGGGTGAGAAACTGTTCTGCCCAGGAAGTTTGCTCTAGGAATGAAGAAGGACCTTTCTGTAGGGCGGTAGCACTGGGCACTGGTTAAGAGCCAGCTAGCTCTGCCACAGATGAGCAGTGTGATCTTGGAGATGTTACTTAACTCCTTCATGTCTATTTCCACATCTGTAAGTGAAGGCTAATGAAAGTCTTACCTTGTCGACTTGTGAGGGTAAATGAGTTAATATTTGCAGATCTTAATACAGTGTCTGGCATATAATAAGTGCTATATGAGTTTTACCAGCTACCATTTGTCACTTATTTATATAATATCACATCCTTTTTCTTGGCGCTGGAGTAAAGGCTGAAGTGGGAGATAAGTCCAAACCCTGAATTAGATCTGTGAAGATTTGATGGCATTGAAAAATGTTAAGCCAGAATAATTTGGTAAAACTAGCATTTTTCTATCTTGACATTATTATAGGAATCCTCATTGTGTCAAAATAAAAATTTTATCTATATTTAGTGCTCTGGAATTCTTCCTCAAAAGTGATTCATCTTTTGGCCAGTAAGTTCCCCTTTTCCTCAGTTCTAAAATAAAATCTCACTTGAGCTTCTCTGATTCTGGTCCTAAAGAATTGCCGCTGCCTCGCTTTATGATGTCAAAGACCGACGGTGAGATACGATTTGGGAACTCGGCTGAGCTGCATGGAACTAAGGTTCAAATTCCATATTTAATCTCGGAAAAAAATACCTTCAAAAGAATGGATGATGAGGATAAACAGGTAAACTGTCTGATCCGGCACGTCCATTTGATTCTGACCATGAACCTCACTTAGCAGTGCCTTGTATCTGCTGTCAAGCTTCCAGCAAATCTCACCATCTGGGATACAATTACAGACTTGGAAGTGAGCCAGTGAAGTTTCCTTGTAGCAAAAAATAGAGGCCAATGCATGGGCTCTTTAGAACCTACTTTAATGTAGAATTGTGTCCAAAGTAAGGCCACTGATTCAGCACACTTACTTGATTTCTCTAATCAGAATTTCCAGATGAGTTTTTTGAAATGTAATTTCTAGAAGTTTTTATTAGGTCCTCTCCTCCAAAAGAAGTCTGGAGGAAAGGTTTTTCTGGTTAGATATGTTTGGAGAATGCTGCTTCATATCCTATTCTTGGGGGAAGATTAAATCCTCAGTCTTGGAGACTCATTGTGCACATTAACACATTAAATGCCCTGACAAGTCCTGCAATAAAGAGACCTGGGGATCTGTATTTACTACACTTATTTCACCAGGGAATATTTTCTTGGGGCGTATGTTGGGAATGCTATCTTGCGAACTGCTGCCATTACACATTTAGCAAGTTAGGAACAAGAACAGGGAGGGTGGGCTTTTAAAATTAGATCACCAATTGTAATAGTCAGCTGGTGATTGGTAGGGACAAAAGTTTAAAATTCCAGAAGAGTGAGCCTATCAAGAAGACATAAATAGTCTTACACATTAGTAAACCCTGAGGTTATCAAGGTACAGCTCACACTTTTAATAAAGATATTGAATCATGCAGACAAGTCAAATTATATTCAACATAATATCTTCTGTAAGGCAAAGAAATGTTATATTTTAGGAAGATGAATCAAAATGTTTTTTTAATGCAATGAAATTAAAGAATTAAGTGGGAGAACTAATTTATATGGCTCATCTTGATAATGCTGGATATCTGAGGTCTTGCTGAAGTTTTGTCTTTACAGTTTTATGCCCATCCCCTGGCTGTGTGACTGAGGATACACCCTTTTCAGGATGAATTTATGCTGGGCCCACCCAATCTATGGGTATGAGCTCAAGTCCAAAGCAAATATTGTTTTCTTTTTCTCGAAGAAGAGTATTAATCATGATCTCACATGGCATTTTTTAGACGAATAGCAACTATATAGTATCTTTGTTGATAAAAAGTACTATTCCTTGATACTTGGGTACTCTGAAGATACTACTCTGTTGGTAGTATTAAAAAAATACAGAGGAGCAAACCCGGTAGCAGCGTAAGGTTGCTTATCTTGTCTAGGGTCCAACATCAGGTTTATGTTTGAATTCAGATTTGAATTGAAATGTGTTTACGGCTAGTCGGAGTGGTTCATCCATAGTGAACTGTTTTGCCATGTCTCAATGTAAAAATGAAAAGCTGGCATTTTACTTGGCATAGTAAGCTCTAAGAATATTTAACATTAAGCATTTTAAGTATTTTTTTAATATCCACATTTGCTGGAAGACTTGATGAGTGTAAATCCAGGAAATAGGGGCCTTCGTTAATGATTATTGAATCTATCCACAAAGACATCAAAATTGGGGAATATGAATGTTATTTCATGTGATCAGTGTCTTTTATTTTCCAAAGGAAAATATTATCGGAATAGCTGAAAGTGTTCCAGGCTTGTTTTAATAATGTAGCTACCTGAGCACTGGTGAGACTTTATTCTCTGGGAGACTTTTGAATCCTCAGACACTGATTTTTAACCCAGCCAAATTTTTGAGAAAATATTTCCTCCATTTGTTAAATCAGCCGGCTCCCCAGCAGTAGAGTTGCATTATACTTCTTAACTGCAGCTCAGAGCGCAAGGCTTCTCGAATGATTGTCTCTGAACTCTGCTCTGGTTCTTTGAAGCAGGAAACACAGTCTCCTACGATGTCACCTCTCGCCTCCCCTCCTTCTTCCCCGCCTCATTACCAGAGGGTGCCCTTGAGCCATGGCTACAGCAAACTGCGGAGCAGCACGGAGCAGATGCATCCAGGTAAGAGGCGATCTGTGGGCCAGCTGTCCCAGGCAGGGTCTTAGAGACTCCTTAATCTATCAGGCAGCAATGCCGACAGCTGGAGAAGCTCTGGACTTAATTACCTCTGTCTTTGGGAACATGGCTCAATTTAATTTTATTCTCTCAAGCAAGGTTTAAAAAAAATAAAGTGAAAATATCTTAGTAATGCCTTGTCTCCCATCCTACAAACTAGTTCATCTTTAGACTTGCAAACAACAAGTTAGATGATTTAATCTTTCATATACAGATTTCATCACAAAGAGAAGTGGTACATTAAGGGGTTGTATTGTTCTGGAATTGTTACTCTTTTCTGCAAACATACCAAACATATTTATAAAATAACTGTTTTTATGGAACTTAAAAATATAACTGCAAATGCAAAAGAGTTGATTCAACTGTTAAAAAGTGACCGTATAAATGGAAATATTTAGGTCTTGTGTTTGGGAATAAGCATAAGGGAGGTGCTAGGGAAAGCATTTCGCTTAGAAGTGTGTAAAGTGCCGGTTGTGGGATTGGTTGCCTGCTTGCTCACATTCATGCTGTGCTGGCCATGTTCGTGGTAAAAGATGTTAGTTGGTTCCGAGGATGACTTGCAGAGCTGGCTGCCCGGGCTGCAGTGCTAAAACTCCATAAATTCACTGCAGCGTCTTGGTCTCCTGGGGCTCAGGCTGCTAGTTTAAGAGGTGACCAATTAAAGGTATTCCAGAATTGGATACCCATAACCACCCTTTTTACTTTGTGGACTGTGGCTGAAAATGACCCAGTTTCTGCAGGTTTCACTGCATCGAAAATACTGGTGACTTCTAGAGGGACACAGATATAAAATGTGTGCTGGCCTAAACTAGAGAGAGGCTGTAGTCTTCCAGAGAGAAGCATGTATGGCATAAGGGAAAAATCTTTTGAGTGGAATCAGAAGGTGTGGGTTTATGTGACTAGTTATGTGATCCCGGGCAAGCCATTTAACTGCTCTGAACCATGATTTCCTCTCTTTTAAAATGGAGTAATAGTATCTTATAGAGGTGTTGTGAGGATTAGTGAGAACATGAGTGTAAAATTTGATTGGAAATTAAGTCCTTTGCAAATGCAAGATGATATTATAACAAGAAATTACTCTCTTGAAACTGATGTCTGCAACCAAATGGGGCCGAGACCTCATTTTCCTCTTCTAGTCCCTCCTGCGTGATTTTCATGATTTTTGGAGCTGGTTTTTAAAAAAATTTGTAAAGCCTCTTATTGGGGCTTGACAGTTAGAGTCCCGTGCCTAGCATGGTGCCTGTTTTTTGGTTTTTAATTCATAGGTGAGTCATTTTTGTTCTACCAAATCAGCGTATCACCAAGTTCTACCATATCTTTTTTGATAAGCCTCAAAAAACTGGTTTATACTACCTCTCTTACATGTCTCATTCTCTCTCCATCCCATTCAAATTGGGCTTCTGTTCCACCAGTGACAAGGAAACAGCCTGTTTCTCTCCATCATTCTTAACTCTTAGCAGCCTCTGTCAAGATTGTTCATGCCTTTATGCTTTCTTATCCCCCCCCTTTTAAAAAAGTGAGGTAAAATTTACATATAATAAAATGCACACATTTAAAATCTACAAATTGAGTTTTAACAAATGGGTATACCCATGTAGCCACTATTTTGATCAAGAATAGAACATTTCCATCACCCCAGAGATGCCCCTTTCCAGTCACCCCCTGCTTCCCAGTGTAAGCACTGTTCTGACTTTTATCACTATAAATTAGTTGAGAAGTTCCCTTCTAGAACTTCATATGGAATCATATTGAATGAGTACTCTTACTTGTCTGCTGTCTTTCCCTCAGCATAGTGGTTGAGGTTCATCCATGTTGTTGTGTGTATCAGTAGTTTGTTCTTCTTTATTACTCAGTGGCGTTCCATTGTATGAATGGACCACAGTTTGAATGGCCATTCTCCTGTTGATGGGCATTTGGGTTGTTTCCAGTGTTTGGCTGTTATGAACAAGGATACTGTGAACATTTGTGTGTGCGTTTTTTTGTTTTTTTTTTGTGACACACATTATAATTTCCCTGGCACCTAGGAGTGGAATTGTTGGACTTAGGGTAGGTGTATGAGAAAGTGCCAAAGAGTTTTCCAAAGTAACTGTATACTTCCAGCAGCAATGCATGAGACTTCATCCTCCTTGAGAACATTTGGTACTCTCAGTGGTTTCTTTTTCCTCAGTGTTTCCAATTTTAGCCATTCTGTTAGATGTGAAGTGACATCGCTTTGTGGTCACTCTTTTGTTCTTGAAACATTGTTTTCTAAGTTTATGTTACCCCTTCTTGGTCTTTCTCCTACATCATGATCCTTAGACTGATGAGCTGCCATTCCAGAGGGTTCTCCTTTGTACAGCATGCCCATAGAGAGGAGTCTGAGTGAACAAACTCCTGTTTCTCAAGGAGTTGAGTTTCCTGGGTCTAGCCATCGGTTAGGAGGCTGTTAGGTCCCTGTAGCTGGGAACAAGTTCATTCATAAATAAAATATTTATAGGTATTCCCATTTAGACTTCTCCATCTACCTAAGTCAAAGGAAGGGAGAGTTTTTCTATATGCACCTTGGGTCCATCTTGCCATTTTTGCTTCTGATTGATCTTGTTCACATCAAACTTTGTCAGTTCCTGTTTGTATAATATCTGTGGATTTCCCCACAAAGGATTTTCTTTATTTGCTTCCTTTTCTGTCATGTATCTTTAGGTCAGGAAGTAAGACAAGACCACATGTCTTCCTTCTCTCTCCGCCCATTTTCAGAACTCAGTTTCTCTCAGGCTTCCATGTCCCCCCCTCCCCATTTGTTTCCTAACTCGCCTCTGTTGCCTCCACAGTGCCATCGACCCATCTGATAGACCCACGATTCTCTTTCCTATTTCTGTACTCGCATCTTCCCTTTGGTCCAGACAGTAACATGTCTAGAACCTGTTAAACTTTAGCAACTCTGATACTAAGCATTCTAGAGTTATTTTTAGTTTCTGCCTTTTCAGAAAGGAGTTCTTCTACTGGGATAATTTTTTTTGTAATACCTTTTTTTTCTGGGGTCATTTCCATGTTCAGTATTCTGCCTTAATTCCTGGTTGGTGGGGCATGTGTTGAGTGTGTTTTAAATCAGACCGAGCACCATCAGACCAGTCTGTAATTGGGCCCTTCTTCCGCTTCTCTCCTGGGCTCCTGCTGGTCTCACCTGCTGGATGTAGCTGTAGCTAATGTTCATTACATACAACTTGTGTGCCAGGCATTGTGCTGAGGCCTTTACATGCATTATTTTCTTTTTACCGCAACCCTCAGAGGCAGACAATGCTATCCATATTTAAAAAAGTAATATTTAAATCACAGTAATACATTCATGTAGTTAGATAATACTTAGATGCCTATTGTAAATACAAGCGTTCACACTGAACCTGTTTCTGATCTCTGGAGGCAACTACTTTCGGCTTTCTTGTTTCCTCTGATATTTAAGTCTTATCTGAAAATCATTATGTCTGTTCTGCTTTTTCTTATACATCTTACTCTGATGTATCAGTTCTAGGTATCTACACACTTAAGAGCATGGGCCGTGATGTTCATCTCCTGGCCCTAAAGGTAGAGTTGGTGGGCCTACACTTCTCATTTCTGTGCATTTCTAACCTGCGTGACTATGGGTATTTCCCTTTTCTGGACCTTACTTTCCTTTATCTGCAAAATGGAATAATCTTGGCCTCAGAGGTTTGCTTTGTGGATCAAATGAAAAATGTAAACATCTGTGCCTACCACAGTTCCTGGCACATTGTAGGTGCTCAAAGGTTCCCTAGTATTTTCTTTTGTGTTTTTAGAATCTGGTATTCATTTTATCTGTGAAATTCTTAAGTATTCTTGAAAGTCACTTTCGGGCCATAATTCACTGGGTCGACTGCAGATATAGAGTCCTTGTTGTGAAGTTATTCATGTCACACTGTTCTAGTTTGACGTTGAATCTCACAGTGATGAAATCTTCAGGGTTTGTTTTGTATTCCTGTTCTTAGAGAAAGATGGTACTTGTAGTCCCTTATTAAACCTCTTGTAAAGGGGATCTAAGAATTAATTTTTTTTTGCACCGAGTTGCATGTCTTGTGCTTTATTTGGGAGGAAGGAGAGTAGAGGCAATAAGTAACACCTACCTTGTTACCTCCTGAGTTCAGATCCAGTTGTGGAATGAGACAGGAGTCAGGCTGACGATGACCTGAACGTCAGCTGCGTTACTAATAGAGCTGATTGGAGTACATGTTAGATTGGTGCCTTTTAGATTTGTGATCACATGGACTTCAGATACCTTTCTAGTCACAGGCCGGTGTGGACAACCCAGGCTTCCCATAGGAGTAGGAAGAGAAAACCTGCCCTTGAGACCAGACCTTTGCAACAGTGATCCCCCACGTGGCTGAGTCTGTGTTCAAGCCTTACTGATGAGACAGGTCTGTCCTTTCCAAGGGAAGAAGGCCTTTGTAGGTGAGGGACTGGAACCATGGGCCTGATGGCCTCCCCTACAAGTTTCCCTTCTAGGCAGTAGAAGAAGCTCCTTCCTTCTGAGGAGAACCAGAGGCATGTGGGATTAGCTTCCCAGGGAAAGCTTATGGCCGCTAGTATCCCAACCGTGGTACAGTTTACTGTCATTCAAACTTTCCAGCATTGAGTTTAATTCGGTGTTTCATCAAAGTGGAATGATCTTAAAAATCTTTCTTTGAAGATAACACCTGCCTACCAGCTGAGATTTATTTTTAAGATTTGGATTATGTGCTATCTGTATGTGTTTCTTTCCAGTTTTTATATTTTTAATCATTCTTAGCAGAGTCTGAAAATCCATGAAATGATTTGCTAGGCAATGATTTTGATACTTTGATGTGTTTTGATGTGTTATAATCTTGTGTTCCAGTTTCTTGGATGAAATACAATAAGCAGATGTGAGCCTAGGAGTTGTTTGTTATTCTTGATGTGATGTTGTTATACCTTCCTCGTTTTCAGAAGATCACACAATACTAAAGGTCATGCACCAACAGGCTGCTCTGCTTTCTCTACCTAATTTTATTTATAAGGAAGCTACAGAAAGAAAGCATTTTACTTCTTTACATGCTTCCAAAAGCTCATACTGGTATCCCACACAGATCAGAAATGGTTTCATCTTGAGTGATATTTCTCTTTTCTCTTATAGCCGAATACTACCTGTTTATGTTTAACTGTTTATGCCCTACTGGCAAGGTCATTAAGTGTTCCAGAAATAAAAGGAATGAAAAAAATGCACTCATTTTTGTGGCTTAAAACCTTTTTTTTTAAAGGTAACAATTACTTTGGTTATCAAATGATAAAATAATACATATAAAATACATTTATTGCTTTTTGTATTTTTCTCTGCTTGGTTTTACATACTTTCCAAAGAGGGAAAGAAGACAGTGCCATTTATTTTTCAAAACCAAAATAAATAATAATATTGAGTCTTAGTGTTCAAAATGCATATTCCTTTTCTTCTTTGGGGGGTGGGTGATGAATTTAAGACTTAAACAGGAGGGTATATATAGAATTTATCTTATGTTAAGAATTTGAACACTTATAACATGGTATTTTCCTAACTACTCTCATTGTTTTCTATCCCAATTTAGAGGCTCACCATTTCACTCCTACAATTTATTCCTAATCTTAACCCGATGTAAATATTTTCCTGTGTTATCATAAATTGGTTGGATATCTTTAGACTGTTCAGTTAAACTGTACCCAGGGGCACCAAGGTTTGTTTGTCCTAGGTGGCCCTATGCACATAAACTCTAATTCCTTTGCTAATCCTGACCTTAAGAGCAGACACTGGATCAGTTGGAATGTGAAGTCATAATTTGTGGGTGGAATCTCTGTGTACCATGCTGACTTTCCCTCCTGTTTCAGCTCCTTATGAAGCTAGACAGCCCCTTGTCCAACCTGAGGGACCCTCATCAGGGAACCAAGGAGCCAAGCCCCCTTGGCATCAGGCTTCGCTTATCCGGGTAAGTGATGTTGTGGGGTTATACTAATGGGAGACTTTGGGGACATGACTTTTTGATGGGCTCCCCTTTTTTTTGGCAAGGAAGATACAAAACTGTTCCCTCATGCAAATATTGCACTTCTTATTCTGTTTTTTAAATATTTTCCTAAATCTTCTCTACTGTATATGTTTCTCAGTGTCTCTAGACTAATCCAGGCTGGTTCTTGGTCTTTGGTGTATCTAAAATGCCCTTCCATTTTTATCTACTTAATCATTAGGTACCTTCTTCAGGAGAACTTTACTTTTTCCGAAACAGCCTGTCATACCTCTGCCTTATTTATTCTGTATCATCACTCATCCAGTGCCAAGTTAGCTGTTACCCTTTTGTTTGGTGCTTCCAATTACATTGCAACCTTTTGGAAGGCAGACATAGTTTTTCTGTATTCTCCCTTAGTGGTTAGTTCAGTGCTGTTCGGAGAACAATTATTTTACAAGTGGCAGCAACTACTCTTCCCCATATGTAATAGATACAAAAGAACTACCATGGCAGAGGCACAAGTGATATTTCAGTTTTTCTTGGCTATACCATTGCTTAGAACATTTCAGCTTCCGTTTCTACATTGTTTTCCTTTGGATAAAGAACTCTTATGGGTTTTTTTTTTCTGTATTTGCCACTGTTTTCTTCTGTAGTGTCCCTGAGTCCTGTGCTGGGAAAGTCATGTTCTCAAAAAAAGTGCGTACATGCGTGCATGAGTATCTGCATGAGAGAAGTTATGAAAAAACTTGGTTCACTGTTTGACCCTGAAGACAAGAGGAAGTAGGGTGGTTTGTATAACATGTCAACTGTCCAAATTGGGAAGAGGATCATTTATGCGCAGGCAGTTATACTCAGAATAGCAGGGTGGTGTCAGATAACTCCCATAAGGAAGTGGGCTGGTGTCTGGACTAGAATAGACAAAGGCTAAGGAAGATCATGGTGTTTACTGAATACCCACTGGGAATGGGTGCTGTGTTAGGCATAGCACAGAACTTTATCTTCTCAGATGGTACTCTGTACAGAGAACTTTCTTAAAGACAATAATGTAGCCATATGTTGGGTCTTTATAGTTAATGCTTATTGCCAGTTATAATATCTAGGTACTGTTATATCTGTTAGTATAGCTGAGTTAACTGACTGAGAGAAGTTAAGTAATGTATCTAAGGTTTTATTTATAACTCCTAAGTGGCAGAATCAGACTTTGAACCTAGGCCTGCCCAATGTCAAAACTTGCACTTTAAAATACTTGGCTGTGCATTCAAGTTCCATGTTACAAGGAGGCTAGGTTCTACAGTTGCTGCATAAACAAACATTGGGAGTAGTAAAAAATATTCCTGAAAATCCCTTATTGGTATCACACTGCAGAGCCAAGATGCCATTCTCTCCCAGGTCCCATAGAGTTCAATTTTACCCCTGAGTTAGAACAGACAGCTGTTTCTTCAGATAAGTCCCAGATGTAGTAGTTGGCTGCATTTAAAAGTCCTGTGGTACAAAACTATGTGTCTTTAAGCACAAGAATCACACCCACGGTGGAGTGATGGTTGCATTAGGAAAGATATCATAGGGACTAGGGTTCATCTAAAACATTCCCAGGATATGGCTGTGCATGTTTACGCAGAGAGTATTCCAGCGCTGTGGAGACCAAATTCTGAAGGGTTAGAATGATGGTCAAACAGGCAGTAAATCATGAACTTTGCAGTGGTTGCACGGGGCTCACTGGCCCTTTCTACCTGGCCCCCTGGGTGGGATGGCCATGAGCTCTCACTTGCGTCGGTGTCCTGTGACTTCTCTTCAAATCTCTAGATCTGTTTTTCTGCTGATAAGCATGCTTCTTAGGTTTTTCACTCGACTGATATTTACTAAACACCTGTTACATACCACGTACTGTGTTGAAAATACAAAAATGAGGTGTACTACTCCCATTCCCTGCCCTCATGAAGCTTATAGGATATTGAAGGATACAGCCATTAATCAAACTGTCACAGTATGATGTGAATGGAAATTACAATATGCTTTGAGGGTTAAAAATGGCGGGAGGGGGGACTATTATGCCCTAACCTTGGCAGGCAGGAGTGATCAAGGAAGGCATCCAGCAGGGGGTGACATATGAGTTGAAATGAGAAGGATTCATAGATGTTAACCAGGTTAAAGAGTGGAATTGGAGGAAGGAGGCAAGAAGATAGAGGGAACCACACACACATTTTCTTTGTACTTAGCATTTTATACACATCATCTCGTTCACTGCTCACAGCTATTTTATGAGGTAATTTTCTGTTGTTATCCCATTTTTCGGATGCTAAAACCTGAGGTTTAAAAGACCTTATTTAATTTGCCCAAGGTTACTTACAGCTAGGAAGTGGTAGGGCTGGAGTTCAAACACTGGACATGATTCCTTCATCTCTGGCTCAGGAACCGGATGGAAGATGATGTCATCTGTTAAGCTAAGGAGCCCTGGATGAAAAACTGGTGTTGGGAGTATTGGGGAAAGGTTATGAGTTCAGCGTTGGATGTTAGAATTTGAGCTTTTCATATAGCCAAGAGGAGGTGTCAGAGATGGTGGGATATATGAGTCTGGAGTTTAGGGGAGAGCCAGGCTGGACATAAGCATTTGGCAGTGATTAGAAGGACTTAAGGTATAGTTCAGAAAAAAATCAGACAGGTGCTCATCCCAGTCCAGCCAAACTCTGTATGACCTTGGGGCAAGTTATTCTCTTTTCTGTAATATGAATGACTTGGAATGGATTTCACAGTCATTGTAATAAACTGCAACAGTCTTGATTCCCTTAATGTTTATTTGGCATCAGTGGAGGTCACCCCCTCCTGTTTGGAGCATTGCCTTCTGTTTCAGATGAGAGCAAGGGGCATTTTTTGGGGGGGACAGCAGTATGTGGTTTTCATGGCTGATATGTTTTTCTTTCTTTAGTTCTTAGGTTTCCTTCTTATGTCTGTCAACTTGGTTTGGCTGGACTCCATGTCCCAGAAAGGAAAATGCCAGCCTGAATTAGTCATGTAGGTGAGGGGATCCGAAGTGAAGGTTCTTGGTGGAAGGGGGTTAATACGGATTCACCATGGTGCTAGACCAGGCCAGGCTAACTAATTCCCCTCATGTTGCCATGTTAATGTGCTGAGGGCAGCCTCGCTGTCTTCTAGCTTCCTCCGTGGTCCGTATTCAAGTCCTTCCTGCCCGATTGGGAGGGGGTGGCCTCTGGATCCTGGGGAGGCTTTCAGGGACCCTGGGAAAGCTCTGTTGTACCTCAAAGGCTTGGCGTTTTAGAGGTACTTATGCCAAAATCAACACCCAAACTTTGGAATAAATGATCCTTTTGCTTAATGTTTTAGGGATTTCAATTTTTTTTTTCTTAAGATGGTGGAGAGTTGACAGTGGCTTGCAAATAAATGATATGTGTCCTTTCCTGCTTCATCTGTTATCATGTGCTTTATAGGTCATTTTATGGTTCACTTTTCACAAGTTATTCTATCTAGACTATGTAGGCATTTCTAATTTTGCTGGCATAGGCTTTAGAAATGCCCCTTCTGCTTCCACCATACTCCACTGCCTCTGTTTGTGTCACTGTTGCCAGAAACTACCTAGTGTTAAGTCCTTGTCATATTGACCCCTTGGCAGCTTTTGGCATTGATTCATCATTTGGTGTCCATGGTGTTATCCTGTCCCGGTTCCCCTCTTGCTTCTATGACTACCTGTTCTTGATCTTTTTCAGTTCTTTTTCATTCACCTGTGCCGTACGTGTTGGTGAGTCCTAGATCCAGTTCTCATTTTGTTACTCCTCAGCTACTTGGAGGCTGCTGACCATATGTATTTATCTGTCAGTCATCTTCACTCAAGTGTCCCACTGTCACTTTAAACATCTTTCCCAGAAAACAAGCTTTCACCCTTCCATTCCTGGCTCCATCCATGCATTGGCACAGGCCAGAATGCTGGTTACTGTCTCTGAGTCCTCTCTCACCCATTCTCCCCATTCAGTTACCAAGTCTTGGCCATTTTACTTTCTAAATCTCTCTCTTACCTGTCCATTCTTCTGCACTTCCTCAGTTAAGGCCATCTCCTGTCACCAGATCTATTACATCAGCCTCTCTTCTTCCACTGTTGCCTTCTTTAAATCCATTATCCTCACTGCAGATGAAAATAATCTGAAAAATACAAATTGGTTCCGCCTCCTACCTTGATTGAAACCTGTCACATTCTGCCTGCTGCTCTCAACATATCATCCACCTTTCTGAACACTGTTCTGGGGTCTGGCGTGTGACCCCTGCCATTGTTCTCTTCAGTCACAACAGCGCACTGCTTCTCTCTCTCTGTCCTCTGGCCGCACAGAGCTGCTGACCATTTCCCGTGTGGTCTCTGTTCTGTGTGGGAATCTTAACTCTTCATCCTTGCTTTGCCTTCTTTGTTTTCTTCTTTCTCCCAGTTCATCTATGCGGTTTTTTCCCATTGATAACATGAAATGTGAGAATTTTCTAATATTCCTTGTATATGTGAAGATTCCATTTTTTCATTTTCTTTTATTCTTCAAAATTATATTTTATTAGGATACAGATATATTAATCCTTTGTGAAATATACGGCAAATATTTTTTTCTTTCTTTACAATTATTATTTTTATTTTTGGTATATTTTATTGATTATGCTATTATTGTTGCCCCATTTTTTTCCCTCCTTTATCCCCTCCACCCTGCACCCCATCCCACCATTCCCCCCGCCCTTAGGTTCATGTCTGTCGGTTGTACATATTAGTTCTTTGGCTTCTCAATTTCCTATACTATTCTTGACCTCCCCCTGTCTATTTGTTTTGTTTTTGTCAGCATTTTCCCACCACCACTTTCATTCTTAAAAATGGTTCATTCCTCCTCTCATTTATATGAGAAGCTCAACCAGAGGTAGGGGCATCCAATCTTTTTTGGTTTCCCATCCCAGAGGCATTTGGTGTTGTCTGTTTCTTTTGTATTGTTCCAGGAATGCTTTATGCATATATAAGCAAATATAAATATTCTTACAACTATCTAATATATGAGGTATATTTTTCATTGACTTTAGGGAGACAGGTTTGGCAATTGAGATCCTTCCAGCCAGATCTTACTAGAAAAGAAAAAAACTATATTTTCAACCAAAACACAGTCTTCTTTTTTTTTCTTCTTTTTTTTTGGTTTTCAGGTTGTCAAATATTTTTAAAAGACCGGTATTTTATATCTTCATAGACTATAATATTCTACACAAATGTTTATGACATCATCCAAACCTACAGCAGAGACAGTTGTCCTTCTATGACCTTTCTCCCCTTATTTCTTGATAGGAAAACCCCTGATTTGGAGAGGTGCGTGCAACCATTCAGAAGAAAGACTCCATTTTCCAGCTTCCCTTGCAGCTAGACATGGCCATTATCAATAGGTGCTGGCCAACTATAAGCAAAAGTGTCAATTTTCCAATGAACCTCTTTGAAAGGTAGATAGTGTACCTACCCTTCACCCTTCTTTATCTTTTGCTCCACTAGCTGCCTAAAATGTAGACATGACAGTTGGAGCCCCCACTATCATAAAAAATGAGGGCATGAGCCATACCCAAGGGAGGTAGAGCAGTGAGGAGGAAGGAATGTGGGTCCCTGGGAGCTCTGTGGAAAAGAGTCACTATACCAGCCCTTACTACTTCCCTTCTACAAGGGGAGAACCAGGCTTTGAGAAGCAATGATAATCAGTGGTAAAGTCAGATGTACCAACATGATCACAACTCACATAACATGTGAGATGTCCCTTTAGTAGGCCTCACCCTGTCTCAATGTCATGCCCACCCAGAGCCACAAGCCAGCCTCTGCTTTAAAACCTACTCCAGAAGTTGACCCTCAGATGGAAGTTTTTTCTACAAATTCAAATGGCCTTCTGCAAGTCAGCTCTTATTCTCAAATTCCTCATGTTCCTGGCACCCACCTATTTTGATAAGATTCATGTAAATAAACCCTGTTTGGGAAAAAAAAAAATTCATCCTTTCACCTCCCAAGTCTCTCCCTAGTGGACCAGATGAGTTGACTAATGGCTTTGCAGATTAAGGGACTTCAGAGGAGCTTATAATTTTTTTTTTAAGATAAGGGATCTCTATTTATGTTACATAAAGCAAGTCCAGAGACCTGCAGATCAGAGCCGGCATGCTTTTCTTATACTATTTCTTTTTTTCCACATGTCTCAATAAGTTTATTTATTACTATTATTATTATTTTTTAATTGTTGTTCAAGTACAGTTGTCTCCATTATCCCACCACCACTTTCTCCTGTCCCACCCTACCCCACCTCCCAGCCTCAGTCCTACCCCTCTTTGGCTTTGTCCATGGGTCCTTTATACATGTTCCTTGACAACCCTTCCCCTTCTTTTCCCCCATTATCCCCCCCCTCCCCTCTGGTTGCTGTCCATTTGTTCTGTATTTCAGTGTTGCTGGTTATATTTTGCTTGCTTGTTTGCAAAACACACTCGCTTTTTAAACCCTACACATACCCAGTGTGAGGTTTTCTTCTCTTTCTGGAGGGACAGATTTAACAGTCTTTTGGGATAAATTTTCAATACTCACTATTCTTCTGACTTCTAAGACAAAATAATGACAAACAACATTTAGAGAACTTTACTACCCTACCGTTCTAGTGGGGGGTTTTGGCTCTGTTTTCAGTGGAAGTTTTCTAGTAAACAGACAGGGCATGGTTGTTAGACAATGCTAGTCAGGCACCATATTAATCCAAAAGTCTGTAACTTTAAAAACATTTATTTAACTCGGTTGTCTCCTTTTAGCCCTCATTCTTGTTCAATCTGAATTTCTTGCCACTGCTCTCACCCTGCTCCAGACTTAACTGTAGGTACTTATGGCCAGAAGCAGCTTCCCTCTGTTCCTTGTATCCTTTTGGAATGGTTCTGTTGAGTTGACCAAAACATCCATTATGTTTTTTCTGTAACATAAAAGACACTTTTAAAAAAATACGTAATCTTTATTATATTTTTTTCATTACCACTTAGTCTCCTTATACTCCCCTCCCCTCAGCAATCACCACCCTGTTGTCCATGCCCATGAGACCTTCTTCTTTTTTGATCAATGTCCCAACCCCCTAACTTTCTCCCCTTTTCACCAATAACTTTATCGATTTGGATAGTTTGAGTATGTCGGCCATTTCCCACTGTTGGTTTTAGTGTGTAGAGGCCAGAGGTCTTGCACACATCTTCCAACACATAAGACAGCCCCACAGCAAAGAATTATTTGGCCACAATTTCAGTAGTACAAGAAATGTCACAAACCCCTTTTGGTGTGCTCAATCAGTCATAGCACCTTCTCCATACACTGCAGAAACCTTTTTGTGTTTCAGTTGTATTTTTACCTTTCTTGAAATAATGAAGCGTAATACGCCAAAAATGTTGTGTATCTTCTTCCATCTTTTGTCAAGTATTTTTTAAATGCACACCGATATGACGGCTGTCACAATAGAGTCTATCAAAATTGTTTCGAATGAAGTTAAAGACAAATAAGCACTACTAGAGCCATCATATGGAAAAAACAGAACAGACTTTTTTACCAACCCAATAAATAGCAAAGCATGTATATAAAGGATGGTGAGAGAAGGACTACCCCGAGGCTCTGTTGGAGTGGTGTAAGCATAAGTCCGGAAAGAATCGACAGTTGCCACAGGTGAATTATTCATCCTAAGAGTTTTAATGGGAACAGGAAAAAGTATTGGGTTAGCCAAAAAGTTCGTTCTGTTTTTTCCATAAGATGGCCCTAGTTAGTACAGCTTAAGTGCCTTTAACTTCATTTGAAACAATTTTGTTAGATTGTATTGTGACAGCTGTCATATCAGCACGCATTTAAAAAAACTTACTAAAATTGGTAAATTTTTGTGTAGCTGTTTTTATATTGAAGATGGAAGAAAATAGCAACATTTTTGGTATATTATGCTTTATTATTTTAAGAAAGGTAAAAACCTAACTGAAATGCAAAAAAAAAAAAGAGAGAGATTTGTGCAGTGTATGAAGAAGGTGCTGCGACTGATTGAATGCGTCAAAAGTGGTTTGCGAGGTTTCCTCCTGGAGATTTCTCGCCGGACAGTGCTCCACAGTTGGGTAGACCAGTTGGAGTTAATAGCAATCATATCGAGACATTGTGAACAATCAACATTATACCGTGCAGGAGATAGCCAACATACTCAAACTATCCAAATAAATAAAGTCATCGATGAAGATGAAAAATGTGTCTTTTTATTTTACAGAAAAAACCAACCAGACTTTTTGGCCAACCCAATAGTTGTTCTAGGAGGCTGACTCTGCACCAAGAGAATTTTTAATGGTGCGGAAGATACTGTATGGGTAGGCTGGACCAGGATGCTGGGAGGATGAGGAGAGTAGAGAGTAGAGAGTAGAGATTGTGCCTGAAAGATTGGGGTGGGCTTGAGTGAGGTGGCTTAGAGTTCAGCACTGAGAGAGATGGTGGTCTGAGTTTGGAGAAGAAAGAAGCAGGTAAACCAGTGGGCTGTACTAGATACTGTCTCAGCCACTCTGGTTGTCTTGTCTAACGCTCAGTCCAGGGAAATGACCATGACCAGTAGGTAGGGTGGGCCCACGGGGCTTCTTCAGGGTCCAGGAATTCCTTATTGAGGCATCATTTGGGGGGGGTGTGTGTGTGTATGTGTGTGTGTTAAATTTCTGTAGAGCCTCAGGCTTTTTTCTTCCTTATTTTAGACTCTTTCCCTTCTCTTCTCTGAGACCTCTGACATGCCCCTCCATGAAGTGCCCATGTCTACTTTAGCATAACTTCACTTGCACATTTAGCTCTTGCCCGTTTCCTCTACTCCTCAGACTGTGCTCCAGCCCTCAGACTCATGAGCCACCGAAGGCACACGTGAGCGATCTCATGAGGGGCAGGAGCTAAAAGCCCACCCAGTGACACTCCCTCCTCACGCGGCCACACAAAAGCACACTAAGGCTTTGGGTGCTTGTATCAGATTGCACAGTAAACACCACACTGTTATTTTTTTGGATCATGGGTTGTGAGTTTTCAAATAGCCTTGTTTAGAGCAATTACAAATTTAAAAAATATATTTCAGAAATCCAAAACATACAAAAAGGTGCAGAGTGAGAAGTGTCCCTTCTGTCCCCTTACCCAACCATCCATTCCCCCATCCCAGAGGCAACTGATAGAATCAATTTCTTTTGTATCATACCAGGAATAATTTATGCATATACATGTAAATACAGGTATTCTTAATGTGTAATTATATATAATATATTGCAAAATACATAGGTCCACCTTTTTACACATATTATAGCATACTGTACATCTCTTATGCACTGTGTATTTTTTTACCTAACAATAAACTTTAATAACATTCTATAGCAGTACATAAAGTACTTCTCCATCTTTTGTTTTTTCAAATGCATAGTATTTCATCATATGCATCTTCCATCAATCATTTAACAAGCCCCTCTGATCAACATCTAGAACTTGCAGCCACAGCATGAGTGCGTGCGTGTGCATGTATATAGCATTAGTTCCAAGAAATGGAATAATTGGGTGAAATGTCTACACATTTTTAATTTTTAAAAAAGATTTTATTTATTTTTAGAGAGAGATGGGAGGGAGAAAGAGAAAGAAACATCGATCAGTTGCCTCTTGCATGTGCCCCACCAGGGACTGAACCTGCAACCCAGGCATATGCTCTGACTGGGAATTGAACCAGCAAGCTTTTGCCCTGAGGGAAGACACCCAACCCACTGAGCCACACCAGTCAGGGCTACACATTTTTAATTTTTGGTAGAGATTTTAAAATTGGATACTGTATCAATTTACACACTTGCCAACAATGTCTGAAAATATTTATTTTTCATAGCCATGCAAACACAACATGCTAAAAAAAAATCTTACAGATCTTTGCAATTTGATAGGTGTAAAATGATATCTCAGTGTAGTTTTAATTAGTTCTCTTTATTAATGAAGTGGGATATCTTAAGTTTATGAGTCATTTGTATTTCCTTTTCTGTGAATTGCTTCTTCATACACTATACCTTTTTTGGGAGGGCAGATATCAGTGTTTACTTACTGGTTTGTCATTTCTACCAGTCTGAAATAAGAAGCTGGGGTCTCTGTTCCTTTAGACAAGTGAGAGGCTGCAGTGTATGTGGAAAACTGCTCCTTGCATAGTTCAGAGGAGGTCCTGGACACCTGAGGCCCTGAAAGGAGGGTAGGGACCCCAGCTTCTCAGTTCTGTAGAGCCTCAGGCTGCCTGCAGTGGGGATTTCTTGTTTCTACCTTCATGGCAGTAATGTTGAATTACTTAGTTTATGGGTAGAGATTAAGGCTAGGAAAATCGTCTGTTATTAGGGATGGCAAATGTCTGTGTGAGTTGACCTGTCATCATTGCTTAGACAACTCAGTTTTCTTCCTCTGACTGAAATAGGAGGAAGAAAGGGAGAGAGAGGAGGAGGAACAGGGAGGGAGGGAGTGTATGTGTGTTTTCCTTTGTGTGTAACAGGAAAAACTGGTTTGATAAATTTTTTTAGGAATGCATGTGCCTTGTTTTTGATGTGACATCTTGTTTCACCAGATTCATTCCCCATTTGATTTTAAACCCTCATGGAGTTTTACTATCTCCTAGGAGGTAAAAGATTGCTGTGTCCTCAGTGTATTCATCACTGAGTCTACCTAGGACTGACAGATATCTGAATGGTCACTATTACCACAAAGAAACTATTTGTCATAGCATCAAGCTCCCTTCCTACTTACCTACTTATAATTATTTTTCAGATTTTTTAGTCCTTATTTTTCAAACATTTAATTTCAGTTGGTAGTGAAATGTACTTTCTCAGCCTAAATCTTTTTTAGCTTATTGTATTCCTCATGTGCTTATCACGTACCCACATGTCTTAATAATTAAAGTGATATTAATTGCTTGGTTTCTTTACTAGGAGGCACTTCTGTGTGAAAGACAAAAATGTTTTGTGTTACAAGATGAGAATGGCAAAAAGATACTGGATCACTGAAAGACAGGAGACTAGGATATGAGAAGAGGGTACTTGGTATAGAAATTGAAGGATGTTTTGGGGAAGAAGACATTGCTTCGGTAAATAATAGGACTTATTTTGTGCCTTAAGGCCTTGAAAAATCCATGCTTCAGAGCAGGGGACCCCAACGCCGCCCCCCCCCCCTCCGGGCCACAGACCAGTACCAGTCCGTGGCCTGTTAGGAACTGGGCTGCACAGCAGGAGGTGAGCAGTGAGTGGGCGGGCCAGCGAGGGAGCAAAGCTTCATCTGTATCTACAGCAGCTCCGCATCAGTCACATCACTGCCTGAGCTCTGCTTCCTGTCGGATCAGTGGCGGCATTAGATTCTCATGGGAGCAGGAACCCTACTGTGAACTGTGCATGCGTGGGATCTAGCTGGGCACTCCTTATGAGAATCTAATGCCTGATGCTCTGAGGTGGAGCTGAGATGCTGATGCTAGCGCTGGGGAGCGGCTGTGAACATAGATTATCCTTAGCAGAGAGGGTTGACTGCACAGAGACCATAACAAATCAGTTGCTTGCAGACTCATATCAAAACCCTGTCAGTGAGTGGCAAGTGACAATTAAACTGCATCTGGTGGCAGGCTGTAAAGCCATCCCCACCCCCCAACTCCCACCTGCTCTTCCCTGATCCATGGAAAAATTGTCTTTCATGAAACCAATCTCTGGTCCAAGAAAGGTTGGAGACTGCTGCTTTAGAGAGTAGAATGGGAGGAGGGTGAAAATGGTAGGCTGGTCCACATTAGAAGTCTAGCATCCCTGCAACAGGTTGGTTAGACTATTGATGAAAGCAAATAAACACATCTTATTTATGGGGCAAATGTTGCTTTTCCCTGCAAGCTGTGAGCATTGCATTAAAGGCTTATGGTGTCCAGAACTTCCTTGGTAATAGCTAGGGCCCACATTGATTCAGTAAATTTACCCTCTCAGATGTAGCTGAAGACACCTGATTGAAGTCTTGATCCCAGAAAGCACTTTTTAAAGCTGGAAAGGAGAGTGTTGTTCACTTCCAGCATATCCGCCAGGACCTTTTGGTCTCAGTTAATACATACTAGGTTGCGAATATGGAAGGTTCCTTTACAATAACCCCACGTCAGCCCCAATATAGGCCCCTCAGCATTGCCCTTGACCTCCGGTGAGCAGGTGGTGTCATACCCCCAACTGCCTATCCCAGCAAGTGTCACTACTGACCCAGCGTTTATTTGGCCCAGTGCTGTACTGGTCCCTTAGTATGTGTGTGTCCTTTCAGGCTTCCCAACAGTCTTGGAAGGTAGACTCCTCACAACATCACATCCTCTACTCATCTGTTGGGTCAGCCACCATGGCAGGGGTACCCTGGGACTACAAATCTGGTACCTACTCTCAGGGAACTTGCAGTCAAGTGGTGGGGCAAGTAGGGAAGACGGATGCAAATCAAATGATCCCACCCCTGCATGTATAATGGAAAACTGACAATTGCCCGAAAGGCAAGGGAGTACTTTGGTAGTATATAACAGAGAAATCTAACCTAGGTCTAGAAAGTGAGGGAAGGCTCACAGAAGAAGTGAGAGATGACTAGGAGTTAACCAGGCAAAGGAAGGATGGTGTTGGGAAGGTGAGGAAAAGAGTGTCTCGTGTCGTGGTGAAGGCCTAGACAAAGGGCATGTGTTGGTCAGGGTTCTTCATTGTGGACAACAGATTCTACTCTGGCTAGCTTAAGCAAATAGGGATTTAGGTAGGGAAATAGGGTGTGGGTAGCATGCCAAATTTTTGGAAGGGTTGAAGATTCAGACTATTCTAAGCCCGCAAGAATAATTCCCCAAACCACACAGCAGGGCTGGATGGCTAAGGGAGCCTTGCTTCTGCCACAATCAGAAAGCTACAGAAGTGGGCAACTGCTGCCATTGCTTTGAGCTCCAGTTCCACATCATGCACGACCTGGACCAGCAGAATAAATGCTTTGTTCCCTGCCTCTTTCACCACGTGACTCACTTCTGAATCAGTTTTCCGTAGGAGTATTTTTTTAGTGGAACCTATAAGTCCCATCTGGAATTCTAGCAGCAAAGATATTGGAATGGTGTAGTTTTAGCTCTCCAACTTCTGCAGTGCTGGGAATTATGCTAAGAGGGGTGGAGTTGGTGTTGAGCGAGCAAGAGTACCACGTGTAGATAGCATGGAGAGGAGACAGCCAAAGAACTGAAAGGCCTGTGTGTTAGAGCCCGGAGTGGTAGAGAGATGGGGCTGGAGAGGTATGCACAGCCCTCTGGACCATGGCACCACCTTTCAGGTGGGGGAATGGATGGCTCAGAAGTTCGGTAATTGACCAAAGTCTCATGGCGAGTAAGTGACCATCCCAGATTTGAACCCAGTCTGTCTGCTCCAGAACCGGAATTTTGCACCTCTAATTTGTAGCTTCATCTTCTATAAAGCATTCCTTGAATTCTGCCCAAGTTCTTGGCACATCTGTTTCCCATCTGACAGCAGGCTGTTGAATGTTAAGGGGAGGACATAGGGGAGAAAAGGCAGGCAGCCCTGACCAAAAGAGCAAGGCTTGGGCTGGGGACATTAGTGCAGTGGTACTAGAGGTCTGTGACTTCATCAGTCTCCTCTTACTGCTCATTTCTCACTTTAACCTCTAAGTAGACAATTGTAAAGTAAGATTGCTCTTCTGGAGCAGCAGTCTTGGTTTCTGATGGAAGAACTGGAGACAATGATTACTCATAAGCACTCCGTATGTTAATCAAAATAGCACTAGTGCCACATACTAAAATAACAGGGAAATGATTGAATGCTTGTATTGTATGGCTATCTACAGGATTCTTTTCTGATGTGAAAACATGCCAGATGTGTATGGGCAAAAATTTTGTGATAAATAAGACAGTGCTCTGTATACTTTTAATAGTTCACTGGCCAAAACCTACAACTAAACTAGATAATAGGGAGGGAGGTGTAAGTGTAGCATATTCATATCCCAAGCTCAGATCCTCAATCTGCAAAATTGCCACAATGCTTTAGGCATTGCAGTGAGATTCGTTCTGAAAAGGAAACGGTACCACTGTTGCAGGAGGATGGATGGATGGATGGATGGATGGATGGGAGGGAGGGAGGGAGGGAGGGAGGGAGAGGACCATAGGGCTTGATGATTAAGAGTAGTATTGGACCCTCATTCATGTTCTGGCTCTGTCATTTACTAGGTGTATGGTCTTGGTAAGCCACTTTCCCTCCCTAATGCTCAGTTTCCTGTTCTGTAAAATGGGAATAACAGGACGCACTTCACAGAATTGTGAAGATGAAAATAGGTGACATATATTAGTTTCTTACAGTGTCTGGTACTAAGCAAAGTAATGAATATGTGTTAACTACCATTCTCCTGTGACTGTGGTGGTCATTTAAAATTTTTGTTTATCTTAACAAGTAACCATTGTGTGTTGCCTAATAGACTCCGAGACAACCTTCTGAGCTGTTGAAAATTGACCCCTAAGTGAGTTTTACAACATGTGGTTAAAGATACCTTTGTGCATTTATTTCCATGGGAAAACTGATGAGGTTAAATTGCTCTGTTAGGATTTAATTTTAACGAACTTTTCTACAGACAGAAACAAATTATTTATTGCAACTTCCTGTGACTCTATACGTATTTCAAAAAAAATTTTTTTAAAAATTAAAGATCTCAGGGAGAGGGCCCAGCCTTTACTGTTGAGTGACATTATTTGATAAGTGCATGTAAAGTTCAGCTCTAGTCATTATGGGAGAGCTCAGGTTAACATTTCTGTGTCCGGACCAGAATCGGCAATTTGTCCAGTCATTTGTTTGTTTACTCAGTCAACAAATATTTATTGAGTGTTTCCTATTTGATAGGCACTGGGGATATAGCAGTGATCAGAGTGGACAAAATTTCCTGCCCTTATGGATATTATATTATAGTGAGAGTGGGGTGGGAGACAGACTATAAATGAGATTTATAGAGTATAATATAGAATTGTTTAATGTGAAAACAAAATAGCTGAGTTCCATCTCCTTCTCTAGCTCCTTTTCTTCATTCCTCATTTAGCATTTTCCCACAGTTTTCCTCTAGCCCTCTTTTCTCTTCACTGTGTACCTCCTCCCTGGGATCTCCTATACCACCTGAAAGACAAACTCCTGTTAATCAAACATAGGAAGATGGCAAAAAGATACATCTGCATGGATAACCAAATTATAATTAGAAAGTTATTTGGGCTCAGAATCATCTCATGTCCTTAGGTGGTCAAATTGCAAAATGAAGATGGCCTCATGCATCCATCTTTAATGCAGGAATGGCCATGGTTGGGACTGGACCCACCGGTCTTTGTTTTGGGCCTTGTTTGAAGGCTAGAGTAGTTAGGGTAACAACTGCTATAACAAATATGCCCCACTTTTTAATGACTTAAGGCAATAGGTGTATTTCTCAGTCATCTAACAGTTTGGCAGGTAGCTTTTTTCCACATGGTGATAAGCAAATCACCCCAGGCCCCAGGGCTTCTCCTGTCCCGTGGCTATGCCATCACCCCGTTCAAGTGTCCAACAGGTAAGAAGAGCATAGAGGAGTGCCATAGGGTGCTGGCCCTGCCTGGGAGGGTGCAACTCACTTGTGCTTACATTGCATTGACCAGAAGTCAGTCACATGGCTGCACCTAACTGCAAGAGGGGCTAGAAAAATGTCATTCCTGGGTGGGTAACCACTCAGTGATAGCTTTTGCTATTCCAGATGGTTTGTTTATTACTAAGGCACCTAAAGACATTGTTAAAAGGTCATCATCGCACCCTTGGGTGAAATGGCTGGACTCACAGGCAGCAATTATAGGATGCTTCCAGGGTGGGATTATATTCTAAACAGAAGTGTTCTACGGTTGAAACAATATACAGACCCTTCTGAAGTTCCCCTTGACAATGCCTCCTTGCAATTCATATTATTCAGCTATGCTTGATTTTTAAGATACTTCAGGGGTAAATGTCACCTTTTGGGATTTTATTAATAGTATTATTTTTAATGAGTCTTTTGAAGTCTCTTTCATTATAAACAGCCTGTTTTCCCCGGAGATAATAACTTGCAGTGCCAAATATTTGCATTTCACTTGAAACAAAACCAAGGGTTTGAATGTTTTAAATATAAGCAAATCTAATTCTCCTGTGTCTAGAGAAATTGTATAATGAACCATATGTATGTGACTTAAGCAGACAGATGTGGATAATTTCTCTCTCTCTCGTTTTATTTTTTCTTAAAAATCCTGGCAGAGCTCAAAATTGGCACCAAGCAGCAAATATCTCCATCCAGCCAACCGAACCGCTGGAGCTGGAGTCGAAATGGGGGAGGCGTCTTAGGGCACATGCAAAAGTGGGGTTTTCCTGGTTCTGGTTTCTACTGGGAAGCCTAAGGCCCCACAGCCCACCCACCTGTGTTTCTCAATGCCTTCCTTCGGTCTTTGCAATTAGACATTCTGACTCAGGTGACTGACTTTATCTGAAACGTTGGGTTGAGCGTTGTGGTTGACCTTTGGGCTCCTTTGGAGGAGATGGTTCCACGCCTCAGGGTCCTGCAAGGAGATGGCCCCCTAGCTGCTGATAGAAAGGTCCTGAGCTGCCGCCTGACTGCTATAAAAGGTCTTTCTCTGGGGGCAGCCATATGGCCTTTTCTTTTACTCCTGTCATAGCCCTCCCTACCCTGGGGTCACTTTGACCTTGGGCCAGGGTTACTGATAGGACCTTAAATGGTCTTCTTACCTTTATTTCCCTGTCCATTCTCCTCACTGAAGTGTTTTTTCTGCAACTCAAATCTGATTATCTCAGTGTCTTGTGTAATATTTAGCTGTGGCTCCCTATTTTCTAGATACAGCCTAAACCCCTTAACCTGGTGCCTTCATGATCTTGGACCTGCTTTCTGTTTGGACCATCTTGAAGCAACTACACTAACGTTCTCTTCGCAGTGGCAGCCTAGCCTATCTATATGTAGCCCAACTGAACTACTTTCAGGAGATGGCTATTTTCTCTTATTTTGGGGGTGTCTTTGCAAATGCTGTTCCTTTTGCTTGCCTTGCCATGCATATTCCGTAGCATTGCTTCTCAAACTCGAGTGTGCTTTCAATCACCTGAAGGGCTTGTTAAACCACAGCTTCCTGGGTTCTACTCCTAGACTTTATGATTGACTAGGTGTGGGGTAGGACTTGGGGTTCTGTATTTCTAACAAGTGCCTGGGTGATGCCGATGTGGGTGGTCTGGGGGCCACACTTTGAGTAGGACCTTTGAGTAGAGCTTGAGTAGCAAAGCTCTAGAGTACCCTGTCTTACCATAGCATGTACTTTGCTGTTTTGAGATTGTCTGTACATCTCCCTAACTGGGCTCTAGGCTTCCTGGGACAAAGGATCTGTTTGCCCATCAGTGTATACCTAGTGACTAGTGTCTGGAACATTGTTGGTGTTCAATCTGTGAATGCATGAATGAGTGGGTCACTGTTCATGCAGCAGAGTTCAGATCATTTTGCTTCTTGTAGCAGATCAGCTTTCTTTTGGAATATTTCAGCCTAAGGGTATGTGGAATGTGATCTGCCCCTTCCATATGCCCTTACCTGTCTCTGAAATACTCGCTTAATGGATACGGAACTTGAGAACTCCCCATAGTGATCAGACCATTGGTGAACTGCAGGAAAACAGTTAGGGACTTCTTTTGATAGATCTCAAACTTGATATTATGAAGTGGATTCATAAGTTTTCTTTCATTAAAGCACAGCATGGAGTAGCATTTCTGCACCTCTTTCAATATAAGAAATACCCCTGAACTTACTAGAGCCTGTCAAAAAGTGGACTTCATACTAATTTTTAGCATCTGTGACATGCCTTCCAGGGACTATATCTGGAATAAAAGAGTGTATGATCCGGTTCTAACCCTCTAGGTTGAAACCTGAGTGAAGATAACCAAGAACGATAAATGTTCAAAACTGTAATACTTCCTGTAAGTATAATAAGGATTCATATTTTTATGATGCTTAAATCACTTGGTTTATTAAATCAGTTAAAAACGTGCTGTGAGAAGCAAGGAGAAAGAGATGGGGATAGGTTAACATATTTAGTGAAAGACATTAGAAGGGCCACATGATGTACAGGTTACACAATGTTCACATGTCCTGTTTCATTGTTGGAAGACCTTTTTGGTTTTAGGGAACAGGAGCTGTTCTTGCCAGCTTAAGTTTTCTTGAAAAGGAGGAGGGGTTGGGATTCGTATTGGAAACCAAGAAATGAGAGACAAGGAGTGGCCCCGTGGCCCTGCTGTGAATAGGCCCTTGCCCTAGTTAGTTGTCTTGAGTTTGCTTTGCTGTCCACTTACTTGGCTGCCAACAACCATCCTCGGCCCCTACTCTTTCTAGTACTTCTCTACCTCACAGGTTCTGCTTATGCTGGGCTCTGGCCCCCTCATGACTTTAAGTCCCACGTGGCCCTTATTCTACATTATGGCCCTTACATCTACAGAAGGTGCAGCTGCTCAGGGTCTGCTCTCCCTGCTTGTTGGTCTTCGTATTTCTTGTCCACTTCCCAAAGAATGGGCATCAGGCCCACGCTGTTCTTACTAGAGCAGAGCTTTCTATGCCAGAGCATCCCAGAGGCCTGCAGCTGTGTGCCTCCTGCACTTGGGCTCAGTCGGGTGAGACTCAGGGATGAGGTGGTCATGCAGTGCACGCGTGGCTGCCAGGCCCACCATTATAGCAGAGCTGGGGGATTGCAGTGCCCTTTGCAGTGGCTGCGGGCCTGGCAGGTACATTGGAGAACCTTTTGAGCAGAGGGACTTGATGGGCAGGATCTGAGCAGTCTGAATCAGAGGGAGGGTGTCCTAGGACATAGGCACAGATCTGGCCCATGAAGAGTGAGCCGTCAGAAGCCTGCTGAGAGTGAGTGAGGAGGAAGCTGGATCATAAGAGCCCCAAAGGCCAGGTGGAGAAGGTGGATTTTTAAAAATTAGGCAATAGGACTTACTGTAAACTTTTAAACAGAGGAATTACTCACTTTCTTCTGCCCATTCCTGATTCCTGATGTGAGAATAGACTCAAGACCTGCTAAAAGACCATTGATGCCACTCAGGAGTAAGATTACATGGGAAATGAAGTAGGGTGAGCAGTGGTCCTGGAATTGGAGAAAGAACAACACGGGCTGAGATTAACAACAGCAACTCAATATGGCAGCTTCAGTTCCTGGAGGGGAGGAATGTGTTCCAGGGCAGTAATAGCTTCTATGTAAGAACCAGGGAACACAGCAGCCACAAACACCGCAGAGATATTGGCACCTTCATTCTCAGGACAGCAGTGGGACTGAGTGTTCCACTTCTGTCCCGCTGACTCTGTGAACCATCTCTGCCTGCTTAATTGTTCACTCTTAGATGGCCGTTCTTTTCTGTCCTGTCTCCATGCCCAGATTTTCTGGTTCCTTTACTGCAGCTGTTTCTGTCAGTGCTGACCTGGAGAGCAGTGCTCCTGTGAGCTCTACACATTACCATCTGGCCAGGAACCCAGTCCAGCGCACGCTGACTGCCTCAACCCTGGGTTCTGCCCCCGGAACCCGCTCAGACATCTGGGCTCGTTCAGAAAGTGCTGCCTGGAGCACTTCAGTTTGGCTCTCAAATTTGGTGGGAGCATTTTGGAAAGTTGTGTGGTCCTTTGGGTGCTCACACTGACTTTTGATCTTCCTTACTTGCTTTCTTTATATTGTTTGTTTCTTACCGGAATGAATAGGGGCTTTCTGAAAACAATTCAGGTGGAAGCAACCCAATTAAAAAAAAACAAACCAACTAATATGCCAGAGCCTGGCTTTGAACAATGGATAAAAAAGAGGGCAGTTATTTGCTCACTGCAGGGGTTCACTGAAGGGCATGGGCTACTCTCTCTAATTCTCTAAGCCTCAGTTTCCTCATCTGGGAAAATGGTAATGATAATTGCTGTTTCTACCTCTCAAATATTTTGAGATGCTGGATGACAGAGGGATGTGTGAAATGCTTCATAAATTTCAAAGCATTCTGAATTTAAGGTATTAACTTAATGTGGATACTGGCTTCCAGGACATTTAAAAATGGTTTGATTTACATTTAGTAGAAACTCACCTAGTATGAAAACGTCAAAAATAACATCTCAGATTGTAGCACAGCTCAAAGTTTTACAGACTCATGTCTTCTCTGGATGTTGTCAGAGGAGAGGCAGGTGTTTCTGGAAGAATTATGGAGTGTATGTTTTGAGGGGAAGAGGGTGGACATGGTCAGCTTCCTTTTATAGGGATAGTGAGTAGAATGCCCTCCTAATGATTAGTTCCTTGATAGTGTGTTCATAAGTGGCAAGCTGATAGCTTTTTAGCAGTAATTCCTCTCCTTTTGTTTTCTACTCTCCTATTGTCTTAAAGGCTTACACTCCTTGTGTTGACCTCTCGGTTCCATGAAGGTGTGTCCTTGCGGTAGCACCTTAGCCTTAGAGTAGATGCAAGGGATGGAGCAAAGCCCTGGGCTCCCCCTCCTAGAGTCATCATTTTTGCTTTTTTCCCCTCAGCATAGCCAAGGTTTTTCTCCTGCATCATTTCTCTGGTTCTCTGCATCCTTAAAGCCTCAACTTTGGCTTGCACGCCCCCTAGTGGCATGTGTGATGCACCCCTGTTACCCCATTTGTTGTGATACCATCACTGTTCTCTGCACCTAGCTCCACTACTAAGTATTAACCCCAGTTCACAAAGGCGGAATAAGGGGTTGAGTGATCCTGACTTGCCTCTGGAGTGGGACTTGGGAAGTGGGATTTGAATTAGAACTTTTGATTCCCAGATTTATACAGTGGGAATGTCTCAGAAGAAAAAGATGATACGGGTATAACTTACCTAGATTGTTTTATGGTTTAAAAAGAATTGATTATTTTACTATCTACTTAGCTATCTGAAAGGATCAAAATATGGTGAATATTTGAAGATAAGAATAATCATCTTTCTACTCTTCCTTCATCACATTGGAAACACTTTCGTCACTCACCGAGTGTTTAGTCTTTCATGCTCAGTCCTGTTAACAACTATAGGGACTACAAAAAAGTACAAAGCATGATGTCTGCCCTTCAGAAGTTTACATTCTAGTTTCAAGGGGTTTAAATTATTCCCTTGAGGAAAAAATAAGTATAGTACGTGATACTTTTATTGGTGTTTAATATTTCTCCTTCATCTCACTAACGAGAGATTCTCTAAGCATTTGCTTATTTATTTTTAAAGTCTTTTTCAGTGGAGAGAGAACCGCAAGATAACAACAGTAATTACCCGGATGAACCGTGGAGGATAACAGAAGAGCAGCGCGAGTATTATGTCAATCAGTTCCGGTCGCTTCAGCCAGACCCGAGTTCCTTCATTTCAGGTAATGAAGGCTGATGGGTGAGAATGTGGGTCCCAGATCATTGTTTCATATAAATAACAGTACACATCTTGAGAAATAGTTCACACAAAATGCAAACAACAGTCTTCTGTGACTTCAATTTTCCCCCCTCTAAGACTGAATTTCTTACCAAGTATAAACCTTGCAGAAAAAGACTTGAGAATGACATTTGGAAAATTATGTTTCAGTTTCAAAGGGGTTAAATAGAAATTTGGTGGAACCTGGTTTAGACCCTATGATTTATTAGCTGGAACAGTTCTGGAAATGATAGAGTGTGACACCAAGGTGACATCTTTAATTGCTTACTAATTACGTTACAGTTAGAGAAAGATGTAGCATAGCCTTCTAGAGTTAGCGTCACGGTCTCCTTATGTTATATTAATATATGCCTTAGAAGTTCAAATTCATGCTCGTTTTCTTTGGCTAAAGACTTTCTCCCCTGGTTTTTCTGAGAGAAATTAAGATATGGGAGGAAAATTGGCCAGCATTTTTATGTCCACATGTCAGTTCTTCTGGGTTGTCTTCAGAAATATGTATTCTTGTTGAGTTCTTATGTAAAATTCAAGCTGAGAGGAATTAATTCCTGTGTGCCTACATTTTATTGAGCTGAAGACTAAACAAACAGTGAAATAGTAGAGTCTGGAAGAAAAATTCATAAAACTTTTTTTGTACTTCAGTTTTGAAGAATAACAATATGTCCTTGATAATTGTACCCTGACATTGAAGTGAGGACTAAGACTAATTTTCTTTTGTGAAATAAGGTGTGTAATTCAAATATACTTGTATAAATGCAGCCATCATTTTCTGATGGGTGGTAATGGTTTTACTGAACACAGAATATTGTAGATACAAGAAGTTAATGATGTTAACAGCATGATTTTAAAGAAATAAGCAGAAACATAGATTGCATGTACTGACTACTTGCTAACCTTACCCACTGCTTAAGTGAGTTTCTTCACAATGTATACAAATGATAGACAAATACAAATAGGTAGCTGTTAGGAATGTTTTTACTTTCTTTTAACTTTTTTATTTTGCAGAATTTCAAATATAGATATGGCTAGAACAGTTAGTATAACAAACCCCTGTCACATATCCCCAACAATTTTGTTTTATCGATATCCTCTCTCACCCCAGATGATTTTGAAGCAATTACCAGATCATTTCGTTTCAAAGTATGGGGTGGGAAAAAGCAAGTTTACAGTTGTGAGTATGCAAAACACAGAATTTATTCTTTTATTATTAATTATTATATTATTTTTCATATGAACAACTGTAAACCTACTCTTGCCCACCCCTGTATTTCAGGATGTATCTCTAAAGAAAAGGCCTCTTTAAAAAAATAACCATAATTCATTGGCACACATCTAAAAAAGATGTGAGTTCCTTAATATTTATTATTCGGCCTTCATTGTTCAAATGACCCTGATCAGCTCACAAATGCCTTTAAAAAAACCGAGTTTGATCAAGATCAGGAGGGGTTCGTATGCTGTAATTAGGTGATATTTCTTTTTAAAAACATGTTGATTTAGATAGTCACATATCATAAAATTCACCCATTTAAAGTGTACAACTCAGTAGCTTTAGTATACAGTATATTCACAGATTATATTCACAATCTAAATTTAGAATACTTTCATTACCCCCACTCCATAAACCACCTACTTATTGGCAATTATTCCTCATTCCTGCTCTTCCCACCTCCCAGCTGTAAGTAACTACTAAGCTATTTTCTCTACATATAGATTTACCTATTCTGGGCTTTTCATATAAATGAAATATATGTGGTCTTTTGTGTTTTACCTCTTTCACGTAACATAATATTTTTAAGGTTCATCCATGTTGTGCTATATGTCAGAATTTTATTCCTTTTTATATCTGAATAATTCCATTGTATGGATAAACCACATTTTATCTATTCACCAGTTGATAGGTATTTGGGTTTTTTCCACATACCTATTTTGACTATTAATAATATTGCTATGAATATTTGTGTACAAGAGTTTGTGTAGATGTATGTTTTTATTTATCTTGGATATATACCTAGGAGTAGAAATTCTGAATCATACAGTAACTCTGTTTAACCACTTGAGGAACTATCAGATTGTTTTCCAAAGTGGTCACACCACTTTATGTTGCCACCAGCACTGTTTGAGGGTTCCAGTTACTCCACATTCTCGCCAACATTTGTTACTACGTGTCTTTTGATCATAGCCATCCTAGGTGTGAAATGGTATCTCTTTGTAGTTTTGATTAGCATTTCCTAGATGAGTAATGGCTTTGAGTATCTTTTCGTGTTCTTATTGGCCATTTGTGTATCCTCTTTAGAGGAATGTCTATTCAAGTCCTTTGCCCTTTTTTCTTTTTTTGAGAGGCAAGAGTTCTTTATGTATTCTCAATACAAGTTCCTTATCAGGTATATGATTTGCAAATACTTTTTCCCAATCTGTGGCTGTTGATTTTTCTAATGATGCCTTTTGAAGTATAAAAGTTTTTAATTTTGATTATGTCCAGTTTATCTATTTTTTCTGTTCTTATGTGTGCTTTTAGTGTCATATCTAAGAAGTCATTGCCCAATCCAAGGGCATGAAATTTTATGTCTATATTGTCCTCTAAAAAGGAATATACATTATAGTTTTATCTCTTATATTTAGGTCTTTGATTTATTTTGAGTTAATTTTTCTATATGGTATGAGGCAGGGGTTCAAATTTATTCATCCAGTTGTTTCACAACCAATTAATTGCTTTAACCTTTCTGTCAAAATTCATTTGACTGAAAATGTGAGGATTTATTTCTGGATGTTAATTCTATTCCACTGACCTATATGTCTAGCCTAATGACAGTGCCACACTGCCTTAATTATTGTAGTAAGTTTTGAAATTAGGGAGTGGGAGTTCCTCAACTTTATTCTTTTCAGTTTCATTTGTTTTGATTTCAATTTTTAGAGATTTTGTTTTTAAATTTGAATTTTATGTAAAATATTTATATGGTTTTGCCCTGGCTGGTGTAGCCCAGTTTGTTGGAGTGTTGTCCTATACACCAAAACCTCGAATTGCAGGCTCAATTCCCAGTCAGGGCACATACCTAGGTTGTGGGTTCTATTCCCTCATCTCAGGGCACATATGGGAGGCAGCTGATCAGTGTTCTCTCTCTTTGTGTGTTTCTCTCCCTAAATCCTCTCTTTTCCCCTCTCTCTAAAAGCAATGAAAAAATCTTCAGATGAGGATTAAATAAGTAACTAAAATATTTACATGGTTCTAAACTCAAGCCTACAAAACAATCTACAAAGAAGTGTAGCTTCTGTCCCTGACCTTCTACCTTGTTCTTTCCTTGCCCCATAGGTAACCAACATTTTAACGTTTGTCTGTTTTTAAAACTATAAGCAAATACATGTATGTGCATACCTATGTGTACATGTATGTGTATTCTTATCTCCATCTTTTCCTAGATAAATGGTTGCAGACTATTTATACTTTCTTCCACCTTGCTTTTTTTCACTTAACAGTGTATCCTGGTGATTACGTCATAGTTGCATGCTGAGATACTTCCCATTCACTTTTACAGCTGTGTACTACTAGATTGTGTGAATGTGCAATCATTCATTCAGCCTGCACCCCTGTTAGGGTTACACCTAGTCTTTTGCTGCTATAAGTATTTCTGTTGTGAATAGCCTTCAGCATGCCTTTTTATATATTTTTTGTCAGTGTATGTTTGCATTATATGATTTTGCTAGATATTGCAGAATACCCCTTCATTGGCGTTCTACTGTTTTGTCATGTTACCAACATCATATGGGTTACCTGTTTCCCACAGTCTTTTTGTCAGAGCATGTTAACTTTTCCATTTTTCCCAATCTGACAGGCAAGAAATTGTATCTTTGTATGGTTTTAACATACAGATCTCTTATAAACATGGTTGAACCTTTTAAAATATAACTGAGTCAGTTGCATCTATTTCTGTGAACTCTCACAGCTCTATTCATTTTTATATTGCGTTACTTGTCTTTATTTTGTAAAGACTTATATATATATTCGGCGTGCTACCATTATATCCCTGTCAGTGCTGTGCGTCACTGTAGTTTACTGGGCTGAGAGGCTTCTTGTAATAACAAGTCTGAATCCATGTTTCAATGTTCGACTGCTGAGAGCTTTTAAGCCTCCTTCTCCCTCGTGTGTTCCTCACGTGGCTCCCCAGCAAGGTATGAAAATGGCTGGAGAGAACAAGGAAGGGAGGCTGGCTTGGGGTTTCGACAGTGGTTGGGGGTGGAGCTTCAGTGAGGTTTCAGCTCACGGTTTGAACTTTAATCAGCCCCACAGGATGGAGCACCGGGGCTTTCTCATTAGCTTTCCCTTTTGGCAGGGGAAGCCAGGGTACAGCTGAACTTGTTAGCATTCAGCTTCCATATGGGCTAACCCCTCTGGGACACCGGGGTACAACAGTCTGTACTGTATGAAGGCTAGGCCAGGTCTTTAGCTGTGGATTTGGGTGTAGTGTGAATTGAAGAAGAAAGGATATCAAGGGGGAAAAAAAGAATGACATGAGGGGACACTGTATAGCTGGTAAATGGGCTTTCAAGACATTTCTGACAAATATTTGACAAGGTACTAACATTGATGGCCAGCAGTCGTATGTCAGCATTATTTCCGGGATGCTTTTGGGGAGAAGGCTCATTGGTTTATAAGGCCCTTTGCCTTTGGTCCTTAATAATCTATCTGAGGAAAGTAAGTCTGCTTTAGGGTCCATTAAAACTCATTGTTTTGAGGCCAGTGAGAAGACTTGTAATTGCCATGGAATGACTTTTGACTTAATCAGCTTAAAATAGAGCTTGGGGCTTTGATTCAGCTATTTTTTGTGTTAGAATTAAGGCTTTTGAATCGTGAAACTGTTTGAGAGCTGAAAACCTAAAAATTTCATTCTCAATAGTGGTTGGGTCCAACATTTTAAGTGCAGTTCTGTAACATGTAAAATGGAATGAGTACCCGATTCATTCGATACTGATAAATTTACAAAGAATAAGGAAAGGAGTAAGAGGTTTCTATATAAGTTTCTCCAAGAGCCATCAAAGAACTTCAGTCTCACCAACATTCTTTTCCCAAGGGACCTGTCTTATGTCTGTGCGATGCGATTAATGGTGTTAGTTTTCTTCTTTTTGGTATTTTCTACCATGATCGTGTATTACTTTTCCGTTAAAAGTACTTGACAAACTTTTACTTTAATAATTTTGAAACTTGTCTTTTGAATTTTTAGTAGAATTTTGCACATTTTCAGTAAAAATGAAGCAGGAATTCATATAATTTGCATGTCGTAATAAGTATTACATCATTGCTTCTTTTGTCCTATTCTAATTTACATATTCTTTCAAAAGCTGTTCACACACTTTGTTTTTCAGCCACATGATTTGTAGTTGCTTTAATGTTGTGTTTGTGGTTACATGGTAGGGATTGTTGAAAGAAAAAAGTGGTGATTCATTGACATTAAATATAAAGGCTGCTCTAGATATTAATTAATGATTTATTTAAACAATGGCTGTTGACAGGTTCAGTGGCCAAGAACTTCTTCACCAAATCAAAGCTTTCCATTCCAGAACTCTCCTATATATGGTAAGTACAATTAATGCCACATGGTATGATACAGTCATCCATATTCATTCTTTAGTTCCTACTGTTGTGCTTCAAGAGTTTATTTTTTTGAATGATTTTTGAAAAAGATTTTATTTATTTTCAGAGAGAGAGGAAGGGAGGGAGAAACAGAGGAAGAGAAACATCAGTGTGTAAGAGAAACATTGATCAGATGCCTCTTGCTCGCCCTCAGCCAGGGACTGCAACTCATGCATGTGCCCTGACCGGAAATCGAACCGGTGACCTTTCAGTTTGCAGGCCTGTGCACAATTCACTGAGCTGCATCAGCCAGGGCAATACTTTTTAACAGACTAAGAGACTGAGTAGAATTTAGATTTTTGTTGCTGTGAAAATTAAATTATTATATGAAAAGCCCAATGAACAGTGTCTGGCATTTACTGTACACTGTATGCATTAGCTTTTATTTATTTGTTTGTTTGTTTGTTTATTTTCAGAGAGGGAGGGAAGAAAGGGAAAAAGAGAGGGAGAGAAACAGCAATTGGATCTGGCCCACAACCCAGGCGTGTGCCCTGACTAGGAATCGAACCGGTGACCTTTAGGTTCGCAGGCCAGCGCTCAGTCCACTGAGGCACACCAGCCAGGGCCATATTAGCTATTATATAAAAAGTAATTTCCTAGTTATTTTCCTCATCAAGATCCCTTTTCAGTCTAAGCAGTTGTGTATGTGGGCGTATGAGAATTTCCATCCTGTGTATTTTATTTTCAGATTTTTCTACTTGGTGTCATACAGGTAACCAGAGGACCCTGAAAAGCTATTCTTTCTAATAGTTTATGAGGCCAGGTGAACAGAAGGTCCACAAATGTTTTGGAATTAAGTTAAATTTGACTTCTAGCTGTGTGCGAGATTCCTAAATTTGGCCGGTGTTTGTCAGCTGGGCCCTAATTTAGACTTGCAGCTGTGGCATGTACCACACCTTGCTCCCGAGCTGGCCGCAGCCCTGGCTCCGAGAGGGCTGTGCCGAGAAGGTCCAGATGGCTCCATTTGCATTTATGGAGATGCTTGGTGCCTCTGTAAACTGCCGGCTGTATGTGGGCTGTTCTTCCTCACGACTGGGCGAGAGACTGCACAGCTATAAATATATAATTAAAACATTGGAATATTTATGTGAACTTTTTTCATGAGGATTTACAAAAATTATGATAGCATTTAAAATTGCTTGTCCTGAGTTTTATTGGGAAACTATTGTAATAATCCTTGTGCATGCCAATGTACCAGGGATCCTGAGCTAGATTTATTCATTAGCAATATATTCTACCATAATTTTTACAATAAGCCATATATTAGATTTTAAAGCTAGGGAAAAAAGTTATTTTCAGAAGACTACAGTCTGTTTAGGCAGAATTCCCAGCCTTACCATAATGACATAAGGCTTCCTATCTTTTTATGGAGACATATGCATGAAAGCTGAATGGTATTCTCTCCATCCAGCGTGGGCAGCAGTCCCCGGAATCCTCAGCTCGGGGAGCTGCTGTATCAGGGCTGGTGCATTTTAAATATTTGAGGGGAAGGAGGATGTGAATGGAGCTTACCTTTAATATTCTTTCTTTCAAATAGTAACACTTTTCTAGTACATTTTTATATGTCTTATCTCTCTACTTGTCCTAACACTTATCTCTCTACACCTTACAGGCTGGTTGAGTTTACAGGGCCTTAGTTACTTTGGCAAATAGGTTTCTTTTGTGCTGAATAAATAGGTCTGTGCTTTCAGTGGAAAACAATGACCGAAGCAAAGATAAGCCTTTTCAAGACTATCCCTTTCTTCCTTTCTGTCTTATCTGGTTTCAGCCTCCCCTAGTTGCTAGTTTTATCTGAACACATAATTCAGCCAGTACTTACTGAGCTTACTTATATTTTCCCAGGAGGGGATTCTCAAGCAAATTTTTGTTACAACATTTTTGTGACTTGAAAAGTTCAAGGTTTTCCTTAAAGCTTAAAAATGAAGTGCTCATTCCTGAGCTCCAGTTACTGCCTAACGGCTGAGACAACTATAAAAGGGCTGGGGCCAGCCCTTCCTCTGACTGTTTTGAGCACTGAGTCAGGAGCTTTTCACACCACACCTTTACTGAAAGGCTGTCAGCTGTGGAATTCCGGGCATCATTTCACTTTTTGGGTCATAGTTGCTTGTCTTGTGTACTCAGGGTTGTAGAACAGACTTACCACAGAACCTGAAGAATTTAAATTTTTATTTATAAAGTGCTACTGATAACAGTGCTATCAGTCACACTAGTTCTTCCTCCACGTGGCCCCTTGAGATTTCATATGGGTTTGGGGACTTGGCAAGCTCACCACAAGAGGGCCTGGCAATTGTGTTTGCATGTTTGAAGCCAAGTAAATTTTCCTCTAAGCCTGGTGTTAGGTACTCATGACATCTGTTATATTTAGGGAACTTAGTGATGCTGACTGCGATGGAGCCCTGACCCTGCCTGAGTTCTGTGCTGCGTTTCATCTCATTGTGGCCCGGAAGAACGGCTATCCACTGCCCGAGACCCTCCCTCCAACTCTGCAGCCAGAGTACCTGCAAGCAGGTAAGGCCTCATCATAAATCCTAACCCTCAGACTTTTTCCAACCAGGCCTTACAAGAAATTTTTGTTTCTTAAATGGTATCCAGACACTTTAGGGCAGTGGTACCCAACCTTTTTGGCACCAGGGACCGGTTTCATGGAGGCGGGGGGTGGGGACAATTACAGGATGTAGAGCTCAGGTGAACTTTGCTCATCCCAGTGTGGAATGGCGGGGAGCGGAGGCGGAACTCAGATGAGTTTCACTCCCCCACTGTGGATGGTGGGGGAGATCGGAGGTGGAGATTGGGCGAGCTTTGCTTATGTCTCAGGGGTTGGGGACCGCTGCCTTAGGGAGTTCTTTGTATCTACAGTTGTTGTCCTTTAACCGATATCTTACAATATGAGTAATAGGATGACCTGGGTGTGAGTCATCTGTTATTTTCATTCTAGCACTCTCTGGATGGATTTGAACCACAAAGTCACTTACCCTGTCATGAAAATTGTGGTGTAGGCAACTACTAAACCTCCTAGTTGATATAGAACGAAGAGGAAGATCCTCCTGTACAGCCAAGCGCTGACTTGGCATCTTTAGGCATGTCCCAGTGTCCCCAAATGGCCTTTGGCAATGAAATGAAATAGAACTGTTATACATAATAAAAAGTTAAAAGAAAAACTACATGCTGTGAAATCTGCAAAGAGCTGTAATCTTAAATACACACTTGATGAATTTTTACATATGTGTACACCCATATGACTGCAATCAGGTAAAGATATACAACATTCTAGCACACCAGAAGATTGGAATAGAAGTCAACTCTCTTTGCCTTTCTTATTAATAAAACAGTTACCCCACAAACCTTTTGGATAGGAGAGAGTCATGGTGTGTCTGGCAATTATATCAATTCCTTTGGAAGATTGGAAAAATGAACAATTTCTCTTGCCCTTTTCAGAGGCAGTGGGCAGTGATCTGATTTCTGTTACTCAGAGAAGTATAGGCTCCATTGAAAGGGTCCAGAAACACCTGGTGCTTGCAACAACCTTTCTCATAAGAGGCAGGCAAGGTCTCTTAAAAACATGAGGGCTTAGTCATGGATGATTATCGGCAAGAGGGAACAGTGTCAAAAGTAAATGCGATTAGTCATTAACCGAGTATAAGTTTTGTGGTTAGGTCTGGAAAAGGCCTTAGGTTATCTTACCTTGTCCCTTCCTCATAACTATACCAGATGCCAAGTGGCCAGTGACTCATCTAAGGCTGCATTAAGAGCATGCATGACCTTAGGGAAGAGTTCCTTAAATGTTTGAGCTCACACAGGAACAATGAGCTAAGGGCTGTGTAGGTGAAAGAGGAGGAAGAGTGGGCTCTGGCAGAGGGAACAGCAGGTATGTTGCAGCAGCCCTCGGAGTGGGCTTGGAACGTGGGACGTATGTAAAGTTCAGGCCATAGTGGCTGGAGCACAAAGAGCCAGGGCTGGAGGGGATGGGGATGAGGCTAAAGAAGAAAATGGGGAACAAATCATGGGCAGTGACGTTGAAGTGTTTTGAGCAGGAACTTACGCAATCAGATTTGTTGTTTGAAAGGATCCTGCTGGTCGCTGATCGCAAAGCAGCTTTTGAGGAGCAAGGGTAGAAACCAGAAGACCAGGTTATGGCAGTAGTCCAGTCAGCAGTTGTGGGGAGGCTGGCACTGGGGAGGTGACAGTGGAGATACAGAGATGAAGACATGCTGCAGGGAGATTAAGCAGTTAATTGATGGCATTTGTAGTTTTTGAAAGTGTTAGCTTTTTACCCAGCAGGACCCCCTCATGATAGGGCATTAGTCATGCATTCTTGTGAGATCACTGATAAACTAGAAAGAGAAATCTTATCTTGGTTAAAACTGCTCTTGGGGTTGGATTGAGGAACAGTACTTGGAAAAGTGTTTTGCTGTTTTTACCAAGAAAAGAGTGAGACCACGTACTATAGTCCGAAAAGTCACCAGGGCCCATGATTGCCTGACCTGATATCAATGAAGTTCAGACCAGAGCAAGCAAATGAGCTATTTAAGCTACTTGTAGTCAACTGTCTATGGTAGCTGTTACCCACTGGCCAGTGCTTTCCTGCAGAGGGAAGTTGGTATTTCAAACCCTGGTGAAGATGGGAAGATGAGAAAGGATTAACATTAACAACAATTCGTTTTAAACACTTGATTCAAAATAAATTTTTTTTAACACGCTGAGAAGATTACCTGGACCCAATTCTGCTGTGTATGTGTGGAGGCTTCCCCTCACCAACAAGCAATTCTTGTGCCCAAGAACTCAACTCAATTCTGACATTACCTATCGGGAGATAGAATCAGGTTCCACAAGTGAAGGGCTCTGCCCCACAAGAAAGGCCTCCACATGAGATGCCAGTCGTGAGTCCAGGCTGATACCTGTGCTTCTGACAGAGTGGCTGTGAATCAGAGGTTTCCATGACCCCCTTCTCGGGTTTGATTAACTTGATAAAATAGCTCATAAAACTCAGGAAAACCTGTTTACTCACTAGAGTACCAATTTATTACAAAGGATATTAAGGATACGAATAAACAGACTGATGAAGAGATGCAAAGGGCTAGGTCCTGAACAAAGGAGCTTTTGTCCTTTTGGAGATTGGGGCCCAGCATAGCAGCACATGGAAGCGGCCTGGTTCCCTAATAAGGAAGCTCTCTAAAAAAGGGACCTACTAGCTATCCTTTTGGGTTCTTAGGAAGACTTCATTACATAATCATGATTGACTAAGTCATTGGCCATTGGTGATTGATTCAACTTCAAGCCCCTCTCCTTCCAGGGAAGTTAGGGGCTGGGGCTGAAAGTTCCCATCCTCTAACCACATGGCAACCTGGCCATACCCTGTGGTGGTTTCAAAAGTCACCTCATTAACAAGAGGCACCATTGCTGCTCTCATTTCTTAGGCAATTCCTAGGAGAGTGGGAGCTCTGTGCTAGAAATGGGGATGAAGACCAAATACATTTTTCTTATTATAAATCATAATATCAACATGGCATTACAATTTTGACTTCTTAATAGCTGGTCTTGTCGAATTTGATTCGTAACTTCTGTTTATTGTCTACCCCAATCTGCTTTTCCTCTTTGGAATGCTGACAAATTTTCTAGTTGTTGAGACATTTCTTTCTTAATTACTTTGTGACAAAGTGGTGAAATAATCCACTTCTAAGAAATAGCACGAGTGTTAATTATTAGCTTACTTAGTAGCATGATTTTTCCTCATGCTGATCCAGTCTCCCAACTAACAGCCCCTGTCGCTGTTCTGTTAGAAATTCGTAACATGATTCTTATTTCCTCTCTTGCAAATCAGCAAGAACCTGTGCTCTTACTTTTGTTATTCCTTCTAACCAAGGGAAAGGAGTATTTCATAGTTTTCTTGGGCACATATTATCATAAGGATCTCGTGTATTTCCAACAAGAATAGCTAAAGTGTAGTATTTCCTTAGTTAATGTTTCTAGTATTTCTAGTATGACCATAATTACTACTAAAAAATTATGCTAACAGCATAGTTAAAACTTAAGTGTAGTGATAGTGGTGGTTAACGTGGAAAACGACTGTTAGAACATGAAATGCCAAAAGCACGGACTTTCTAGCAGGACTGCTGGCGGTTCAAGCTCCTGCTCAACCATTTACCAACTATGTGACCATGACTAAGTTGCTTAACTTCTTGGTTTCTCAGTTTCATCATGCTTCAGTGGGGATGATAGAAGTTCCAGGCTATGTATGTGTGTGTGTAACTTACAATATTGTATCAGTGTGTTAAGTGCCATAACTAGTATATTGGAGCTAGCTGATTTTGTTGTTATATAGGAAACAGTGCCTGCTACGACTACATGTATTCTTTCTTCTTAGCCTTTCCTAAGACCAAGTGGGAGTGTGCATTATTTGATTCTTATTCCGACTCCAAGCCAGCAAACCAACAACCCCGTGACTTGAACCGGATGGAGGTAAAAGATCTTCATATGTTAATGACTTAAGGATGTGTTAGAATTAATTAGCCTATGTGTTTTATAAACTCTGGAAAATCCACTTTTAAAACATTTTCTCTTCATAATTAGTACTTACTTTGGGACTCATCCTTTCAAATCTAGATACCACATATATCTATAAATATGTTTTTTCTTTTCTCCCGAAAAGTAGATTTGTTGAAATAAGCAAAATAGTTTCTTGACTTTCTAGAGGTGAAATTGAGGTGCAGCCAAAGTAGGCCAGAAAAATGCTAGCAAAGTTATTTACTGTAACCAAGCTTTAATTCTGAAGTAAACATGATAAAGCTATATTTTTAGTAGCTGAGTATTAACAAAATATAATGAACCAGAACAGTTTTCAGAGGAGGCTTGAGAACTATATACGAGGGCCCCAAACCACATTTAAAGCTACCTTCTCCTTCAGGGTTTTTAACTTTTGGACCAGATAAAGACCGATTTGGATGATCTTCAAGAGAAACCCAGAGACTTCCCACCATGGTGGGCCATTGGCGTAGGGGCCTAGTCACATACTTAGTGGTCCTTCAGTGTGCATTGATATATAGGAGTTGTTATGGTTATTGTTTATTTCAGCACTATCATCAGTCATCATGATTGCCGTGATGTCAGCTTATGAGAGCTGCTGTTCCGGTCCTAAAAAATCATGGAAATGTTTAATAAATGGAGATTTATTCACAGGCTCCTATTATAGTTCTCTGATCCTAGTTAAAAGCATTGCAAGATGGTAGAACTCAAAGGCAGTATACAGGGCCACGTCTTTAATTTCTTGTCAATGTGTGTGATTATTCTTTCCAGTGGGGCTCCCATGCCTGTAGTCAGTGTTTTAGATGACATCCTCTGCCCCTCCATGAGCAAATCAAACCAGCTTCTACAGTGCTCTCTCTGTTAACAGCTTTCTTGGCCTCTCTGCTCCTCTTTCTTTGAGTTGTAGCCTCCATTTAATTTTTCTCAACAGATTTCTACTAATGGGAAAAAGATGTAATGAAAAGTAATTTCAGGAGGAGTGATAGATGTGCTTTTGAAGAGTTTTGGCCTTTTAAATTTCTTTTTCTGTATATTGCATGTGATGGAGAAACATATAACAATAGTTAGCCGCTTTTGATGGCCGTCAGTCTACTCCGGGGCTGCTGACAGTGTCTGGAGAGGTTTGTCTATCAGGCCAGGACACACAACATGTACAGCTCTTTGATGCAATTGCCCTGGTTTTGTTTGTTTTTGGTATGAGTGCCCTGCTTGTGTAAAATTATGAGGGTTAGGTGACTTAATAAAAGTGTCATAAATTTTTATTCTTTCTAGATAAATGTTTTGTTTCAGCTTGCCATGGTATCAGATGGTCTTTACCCTTCCAACGGAGACAATTACTGCTATCTTTTGGAGAAATTAATTACTGACTTACACACATGGATGTTATATGCAGCAAACTTTTATATACTTTCATATCTTTTAACTTGCTCCTTTGAAGGGACAGGTTCAAAGCTACCTAGTCAAAGTCCTCACTTATGGAAATAATATCAAAAGAATGGTGGAGTGGGTTACAATTTCCCACCGTTACAATTTTCCACTGTTACACAAACAAGAAAGCAAAAGGAAAACAAACTCTTTCCCAACAAAACAGTTATTTTCAGGAGTGGAGTGGTTCTAGATAATGATGTAATAAATAGAATTCAGGGATGAACTAATAAGGTTAATAGATGGTTTGGTCACTTGAGCAGTATAGGTCAGATTTTAATAGCTATGACTAAATATTTCACGTTCGTCTAAACTAATTCATTGTTCTTTCTACAACCTTTTAATCTTTATGAATGCATGCATGGAATTTAAGTAGATCTTGGTACCAACCCTGTGAGGGATGACTCCATATAGGTATTTGTGTTATGAATGAAGTTGTTTCTGATTCAGGTTCATGAGAAGTTTGCTCAGCAGTACATCTTTTGCTAAAGACAGCAGAGCTGTAAGCATGTTCCGTCAAGAATTAAAGATTAGAATTTCAGGTATACTCCTCTTAAGCTGGGTTTCTTACATTACTGGATTTTCTTCTCTTGTAAACAGCTTTACTGAGATATAATTTACATACCATACTCATTTAAACTATACAGTTCAGTGGATTTTAGTATAGTAAGAGTTGTGCAGCCACCACTACAGTCTAATTTTAGAACATTTTCATCACCTCAAAAAGAAAACCTGTAGTCATTAACAGTCATTCACTAATTACGAATATTTTTTCTGTCTCAGAATTTGCCTATTCTGGCCATTTCATAGAAATAGAATCATATGATATGTGGGCTTTTTTGGCTGGCTTCTTTCACTTAGGATAATGTATTAAAGTTCATTCATGTTTTGTCAGTGCCTTATTCCTTTTTATTGCTAAAGAGTATTACGTTGTATGGGTATGGCAGATTTTGTCTCTCCATTCTTCAGGTGATGGACATTTGGGTTGTTTCCACTTTGGGGCTGTTAGAAAAAAATGCTGCTATGAACATTCATGTACAAGTTTTTTGTATGAACATGTTTTCAGTTCTCTTGGTTATATACCTAGTTGTGCATTTGTTGGATCATATTGTAGCTTGTGTTTAACTTTTTGAGGAACTAAGAAACTTCTTTGCAAAGCAGCTGCACCATTTTATATTCCTCCACCAGCAATGTATAAAGGTTCCAATTATCCCCCATCCTTGTTAACACTTGTTATTGTCTTTTTTATTTTAACCATCCTAGTGGTAGTGGAGTGGTATTTCATGATTTCGGTTTTAATTTTCTAATGACTAATGACATTGAGCATCTTTTTGTGTACTTCACCATATTTTGCTGTGTATAATGTGCACCCACATTTTGGGCCCAGACTTTCAGGAAAAAAATCTTTTGTTTAAATTTTTTTATTCAATTATTTATTTATTTATATTTAGATACTTATTTTTTGTATTATAAAGGAATTTTAGCATTTATTTTTTAACATATGGTACAAGAAATTTTATGTAGTGGTATCAAAAAAGGTATTATTTTGCATACGAATATTGTTATTGCTTTCTAGAGTTACACTTTTAATGCATAAGCATAAATAAAAGAATTAAAGACATATAGATACAGAATTAGTACTCCCCATGTATAATGTGCATCCTTATTTTTCCCTCAAAAATTTGGGCAAAAAAGTGCACATTATACATGGTAGAATATGGTGTTCGCCATCTGTATCTTTTTTGGTGAACTGTGTGTTCGAATCCTTTGTTTACGAATTGAATTGTTTGTTATTGAGTCATAAGTGTTCTTGACATAGTCTGGTTATGAGTTCCTTATGAGGTATATAATTTGCAAGCATTTGTTCTTTGGTTAGCATCCTTTGCAACACAAATGTTTATTTTGATGAAATTCAGTTTACCTATGTTTTTCTTTTTTGTTGCTTGTGTTTTTGGTGTCATATCTGAGAAACCACTGTCTAAAGTAAGATCACGAAGATTTACTCTTTTGTTTTCTTTAAGAGTTTTATAGTTTTAGGTCTTACATTGAGGCCTATGGTCCATTTTGAGTTAAATTTTGTGTATGCTGTGAGGAAGAGGTCTAACGTCATTCTTTTGTGTATGGATATTTAGTTATTCCAGTATCATTTATTGAAAAAACAATTTCCCCCCATTGAATTGTTTTGCACCTTTGTTGAAGATCCCTTGACCATAAATGTAAGGGTTTATTTATGGATTCTCAATTCTATCCCATCTACATGTCATTGTGCTAGTCACACAGTTTTGGTTACTGTAACTTTGTGGTAAGTTTTGAAATTGGGAAGTTGAGCCCTCCAACTTTGTTCTTGTTTTTCAAGAATATTTTCACTATTCTGGATCTCTTGCATTTCCATATGAAATTTAGGACCATCTGGCCAAATTCTTTAGAAAAGTGAGAAGGATCGCATTCAATCTATGGATGGATTTGAGGAGCATTGCCATCTCAACAATATTAAGTCTTATGACCCATGAGTATGGGATACCTTTTCATTTATGTAGATTTAAAAATTTATTTCAGCTCTTTTTTGGATTTCTTTTTATCGGCGTTTTGTACTCCTGAGTCATTTTCTTCTACCAAGGATCTGGTTTATAATCCAGGTGCCAGAAGAAAATGAAAGAAAGGGACTGTTAAGATACATTCTTTGTTCCATTGGAGATAGTAGACTTTGAATAGGAAATTACACCTGGGTGCTTTATCATAATGCCAAGAATGACCTGCCTGAGGATTAAATCCTAGGTCAGATTACCACCAAGCACTGCTGTTATTCTTTAATCTGTCAGAAGTCTTAGAGTGCATATAATTAAGACTTTATAAGAAACAAATTTATTGCCCTGGCTGGTGTGGCTTAGTGGATTGAGTGCCGCCAGCCTGTGAACCAAAGGGTCACTGGTTCAATTCCCAGTAGGGGATCCGCGCAAGAGGCAACCACACATTGATGTTTCTCTCCCTCTCTTTCTCCCTCCTTTCCCCCTCTCTAAAAATAAATAAATAAAATCTTTAAAAAACCCCACAATCTTTAAAAAAATAAATTTATAGTAATAGATTTTAAACAGAATTTTAAACTAATCAATACTTGATTAATTTGGGTATTCATCTTATTAGTGTTAATGAATACTTTTCCTAACTCACCTGGAAGTGAGTTAGGAAATTTCGTTCTGCTCATCAGTAAAATTATCTTATTCCAGGATACGGAGCCTATTTGAATCAAGGTAGAACACCCTCTGGTTAACAGATCCTGACAAATATCCACCTTATTGGGCCACTTGTCAGAACCTCACTCTGCTTGTGAAAAAGTACATAGAATACAGGTTTGTCCTTAACCGAACGGGCAAATGCTACACGATGGGATTCTCTGGCTGAATCCCATACTGGATTCAGATTTAATATGTGGTCTGTACATATGCCTGCCTTAATCTGAACTGTTATTTCCCCCTCTATGCATATAAATATTCTGATACAAATTAACTTACCTCTCACTAGGAACCTAGAATAAAATAGTATTCAGTGTCAGGGTTTACTGAAGACAGAAATATTGGCAAGATATATAGCTTTTAAAATATTTTCATCGTATATGCACATCACTTAATTTCTATTCAATCTGTATAATTAATTTTCTTTCCTTTTTCAAGAAGTTAACTGTTAAAGACATGACTGACTTTCCTGTTCCTACCCAAGATATGACTGGTGATGACAAACAAGGTATGAAAAGAATGAGTTTTCTTTCTTTAGGGATATTCTGCCTATTTTTTTTAATCTACTTGTCTTGGAATGGTTGGCTTCTGGAGCAGATGAGGACAGTTATCAGTATATGAACACATTCGGATGGATTATTAGTTCAAATTATTGTCCCCAAACTATGGTTCATAAAGTGGTAACAAGAGCTCGAGTGTCCATAGTCCACCCAGCTCATTGACCCCTTGCTCACTGCTGACCCTCAGATGTAGCATTTTATTTTGGCAGATGTCATCCCAGATCATCAGTGTAAGTACACATTTGTATGCAGGTTTTGTCCATGAGGAAGTTATCTTCTTGAGAGAGTTTTTGTTCCTGGGCTTTATTCTCTGTGACTGTGGGTGTAGGGCTGTGACGTGGAGCCCAGCAACATTTTGCCCATCTTACCACAAGGTGAGAACAGTGCAGCACAGCATTTCATGTGATAGCTATCACCGAGCACAGAGATGAGTTAGCCTCAGAATACCTAGAAGAGCAGAAGGAACCGCCCCCCCCCGACTCCATACTTCTGTATAATACCTTATAGTCTGCCATGTCCTTCTTCATACACAGTTTTATCCAATCCTCACAAAACTGAATGGAGGCTGGCATGTTCATCCCCTAAAATTTAGAGATGAGTAAACTGAAGTTCAGGCAGTATGAATCATTTGCTAAGAAAGAAAAAGAGAGGGGATAAGAACCAAGATTTTCTAAACCGCAAGCCAGTATTCCTTCTATTATCTGTTATTGATTTACTGCCCACGCATAAGAGGCTTAACTGAAGAGACTAAAAATCAGTGAAACTATTTCAGGTTTTATTGTAGAGACCTGCCATTAATGCATCTTTGTATGGGAGTTAAACATGAAAAAAAGGTTTTCCCTTAGGAAACAATACTTACATGCTATCTATTTAAATATTTGCTTGGGAGAGGTACAACTGGACATTGTCTACAGCGGCATGTACTCTGATCACTCTTTATTAATTAGTGGGTCTTAGCTTTGGCTGCACATTGGAATAACCAAGTGAGCTCTAAAAACACTGAAGCCTGGGTTTCACTCCAAGAGAGATTCTGATGTCATTGGTCTGGATGTCAGTATTGAAAGAGGGGAATTCCTTATACTTTCTGACAATACTCCTCCTGACCACTAGAGGCACTCTTTCTGGAAAGTTGAAAATACTGCTTTGTTCTCTTCGGAGAACCTATTTACATACTTTGAGTTTTGGTAAGTTATATAGCAATTACAGAAGTTTGTAACACCATTTTCATAAGTGATTACTAGAGATTCTTTGTTTTAATATAATGTTCCAGAGAAATAAAATGTTACAGTTTTTTTTCCTTTTCCCCTCTTTTTTCTCTCTGTTCTTTTAAAACAAAACATCACTAGCTTTGAAAAGTACTACGGATGAAGCCTTACCAAAGGACATGTCTGAGAATCCAGGTAGGAGAAAACCATTTTAACATATCTATGTAATTATTTCTAACAAAAAAACCCCAGTAGTTTTAGTGAGTAGAAGGTTGGTATATTTGTGATAGTATATATGTTTCTTTTGAAATATTTGTCTTGTGTTTTATTACAAGGAAACCTTTTTGCTTTTTTAAACCCCTTCCTTCTTTTCAGGTACGAGAAGAGGGTGATTTCTTCTTAAGTTCTGAGTTTAGGTTTCATTGAAAGGATCACTGTTTGAATTTAGTCTCATTGTTACTAAGTGTAAAATTGAGAAGGCTTGGAGTTGAGAAGATTTCAACAAGCCATTGTGATTTCTGTGTAGAAGGAGGAATTGATGGGGTAGATCAGTTGGAGGCCCGCAATTGAAATCTTTCCGTTTCCAAAGCAAAATTCTCAAATACTTTCATTATACTTCACCACCAGGAAGGTAAGTAAATGTTCTGATACATGGAGTGGATTCCAAGGAGAACAATAAAAGTTGTGTTTGCCCTGTTTTTGGAGAGCTGGAACTGTGTCTGTGAACCACAGAGATCGCTGGGCCTGTGTCCTCAGCTGTCTCAACGGACCCATCATTGAACCAAGATGAACTTAGTTAAAAACAAACTGGCCAGGGAAGGTGTTACTGTTTGGAGCTCTGATTATGAGGACATGAAAGAAATTGGTGCTTTCTTTTTTATCTCTCTTAATATTTAATAAGTAAGTCATGTTTGTTTTGGTTAGGTATCATCCCAGGCTTATTTGTTTAAAGTTGGAACAAAGGGGTCAATATAACGTTGAGGCTTATGTAATAGTACAATATTTCCCAAACACCAAGTTCATTCAGGGTTTAAAAGAGAGGAATAGAGGGAGAGGGGAAGCGGGGGTTGGAGAGCGAGCTCGAAAGAGCATATGAATGAGAATCTATGGCGGGTTTCAGATATAAGGCCTAAGAATCCGTACGTTTAGGCATCCCCCAGGTGATCATGATGTGTAGCCTATTTTGGTAACAGCTACCTATAGAAGGCCATGCTAAGAAATAGAAAATTAAGATCAACCATGCCTCCCAAAGTGGTAGGAATTCTCAAACCTAGTTTTGGCTTTGGCACTGATTGGGATTCCTTCATCATGGGGAAAATGCTCTGTTTGTGTAGGAGAAATGCCTGAGGTAGGTTTTTTGTAACCTTATGATATTAGCAAAAGCTATTTAAGTGTAGCAAGTTAAATTGCTGGTTCTTCAGCAGCCGTTGAGGCTAATAACTCTTCCTGTTTTTTTCCATGAGCATCACATGTTCTCTGGGGCAAGCTTCAGATGTTGTTAACATTCCTTCATTGAATAGGATGTGGGGTCACCAGATAGAACCCCTCAGGGCGTGCCACAGTGCATGAAGTACATCTGAATTTGTTTCCTATTCTGCCTGGGAGCACGCTATGTGGTTCCTGATCCATTTTCCCACTGCTGCCCCATTCTGCAGTGGATATGAGGGACTTGGATTCCTAGCGGGAGACACTGGAGTTTCAAGGTGGTGGTTTCTAAGTCTGAATAGCTGGCTGTGCCATGTGGACAGTTCACCTCAGTTGAGTTGCTGCTTTTTGGAGAATTAAACTTCAGGCTTGCCTTCTTATCCCATTTCTGTTTCCTGGAAAGGTAACATGCCTGGAGTATCCTAGGAAATTGGCATTCTTCTTCCCTTTCCCAGCTAAATGAGAGGTGATGATCTGCCCATTGGTGTCTGCCTGGATTTCAACACAACGTGCCCTTGCCACTTTTGCAGATATTCACCCGCTCCAAATGCTGAGCCTGACTTTCAGGGGCTTGAAGGCTGATGGAGGACTTAACTAGAATAGTGAGCTCCAGCTTTTTCTCATCAGAAACCTGTGGAGACTTACCAAGACCTGCCTGGGATATGTTTTTGCAGGCAGAAGGAGAAGCATCTCCCTGCCCTGCTCTTCCCCAGTGGGCGGTGATAGGAATAATAGTAACGGTGATGAAGATGATGATGTGACGGGTTGCACGTGGAGCAGGGCTTTATTACCAGGGAATGGGAGTATCCGTTTTACATATTTTTAATGCTCTTACCCTTTTAATCACTCTAATTATATATAGTAGTGGAATCTAATAGATTTCTTAGCTAATGTTACATTCCAGCTAATTCAACAGAACACACGGCACAGTGGTGATCTTTTTCTTGATGTCTTAGTCATGCTTAGTGGATTAGGCCTTTTCATCCTTACACTGTAGTCTTCAGACTGCTATTGGTCATTCTAGCAACTGCCCTGATTGCCAGCTATCATCCCGTGGTTTTATGGCGTCGAGTGGCTCTTTCCTTCCATTACCCTCTCCCACCTGCCCCTCCTTTGCTGTTCTAGGAGGAACTAAATTTAGAAACCAGAATTCTAAGCTCAAAAAACTAGGAACACCCTGTAACAGTAATATTTTGCAATTCTAAAATACACTTAGTTGTTCAAGTACCTTCACTTTATTGCCTCTGCCTGAGGCATGGCTACGTTTTTATTTTCCTCATCCTGTAGGTGAGGAAACTGAGGTTCAGAGAGCTAACCGGTAGTGAGCGTAGTGACCAGGAGGAACACCTAGGCCTCATGACTCCTTGCCTGGTCTCCGTGGCTCGTCTGCACCCCTCACCCCATCTGTCTATCTCTCACCAGCAGGGTTTATTACGTCACCTTCCACACCCATTCCTACCCCAGCAAAAACACAAAGATAATGGCAGTTGACAGAGGAATTAACAGTCACCACGGTCTGGTTTGTTGAACAGTATTTTAACATGGCTGGGACTTCTACCTACATATTTATGGAAAGCAGTGGGGCCTGAGGGAGAAGAGAGCCACAGAGCCAGGAGCTGGAGCCGGCTGTGGGCAGCCTGCTCAGAGGGCGGCCCCCAGCTCTTTGGTGAGTCTGTGCGCACTGTCCACCGCGCCCCAAGGCAGCCAGCTGGGCTGGGGGAGAGGCTCCCCTTAGACCGCTTTCTTTTGTTGCCTGGGGCAGGGGGAGTTGCTTTTCGTCCATAAGGGGCATGACAGGGATCAGATTCTGAAGGCTGCCCAGGCTTTTCAGAGCTTCGAGTTTAAAGATCCTGCATTCTTACCCCAGTAAGCTAAAATGTGTCGGCTGCGAGACAGATACCTCTCCGCAGCTGACCCCGTGGAAGGGGCTGTGTGCTGCTTGTTTGCTCTGTGCCTTGTTTGCACTTCAGCTCCCCTTCCCGCCCTGCTTGTCTAACTCAAGGGTTTTAATGGTCCTTGTAAGCCCAGGCTGCCTCATACCAAGGGGGTTTTATCTTTGGAGCAATGTGAGACATTTTCTTTCTGGAAGGATTTGTGCAAACAATATATAAACCATATTCTTGTTCCTAGTTAGTAGCACTTTTTCTATGAATTTTTATGACATTTTATTACGAAAAATTTGCAGTGTTTGCAAAATCTCAGCATAGCTAGTGGTTTCTAAAGTTGTCTTCCACAGAGGATTGAAAACATCAAAAGAAGATTAATGTTTTTGTAAATGTTTCTAATTACTACTAAGAAGTTGAGGTGGGAAAGTAGGCGTTAGTTTATGATTGAAATTTGATAAGAAAAAGTTATGTGGTTGACAAAATATTTTAATGATTTCATGCCATAATATTCTCTGTACAGTTTGGTTATAGGGACATGGGCCACAAGAATATTTTCTTTTAGGAAAAGCTGCATAGCCCATTGCAGCTTACTCGTGGGAGCTTTGATTTCTTCTGGTCATGCTGCTCTGGTAGTGTATTTTAAGAAAACCTTAACATATATAGCCCAATAGATTTCTTTTTAGCCTTCAGAGGAGACTGATTCCGAATCTATTATTAGGCTACTATGATAGAGCAACAAATCCTGAAGTCCGAACCCATCATTACGTAAATAGATAACCCGTTAAGAAGGTTGTCTTTTTAGACTGGAATTTCTTTGTTAATCAACTTTGATTTGAGAATGGCTTCTTAGGTAGTGTCCTGATGAAAGGAAAATATGTTGGTTTTTATTTCCTTTTAATTGTGCCTTTAGCTTTAGAAATAAATTTCTGAAATAATGAAACTGTGGAAGAGGTCGTATTCTCCACACGGGCACCTGTACCTCACGTTGACCTGTTGATGTGTTCTGTACTAGCCCAGGTACTGTATATAAACCTGTTTAACTGCAAAAATGAAACCCAGGCAAACAACAATTAATCTTCGTTTCAGCCACTCCTAAGGAGTCCAACAGTCTCAAAGCAAGACCAAGATCCAGGTAGCGTTTGTTTAATTTCTGCTTTAATGCCCTTTGTGCCCTGTCCCAGACTAGAAATAAAACCCCCCAACCCAAAGCCCAACCCACACTCTCTTTTTCCTTTTGATGTGAAGCTCAGAATGTGGGTGAGTTCACTGTCATGAGGGACCTGACTCGAGCATGCAGTGCTACTGGGAGACTCTTAGTTTCTGTGTTTATTAGTGCTGGAAGATGGTGGCTGCTGCACTCTGGTCACCTGCCATGAAGTGGCTTGTGTGATATGCCCATGTTGTTGCAGGATGATAATAAATAGGGAGAAGTAGCCTTGGAAAGAAGGAAAGATGGTTGAAAGGTAACTAACACTGAAATTTATTATCATGACAAGGTGAATACCAGAAAGTGAGAATTCTGTGGTCAGATCTAGAGTAGGGAAAGAAAATGCTTATGGTGATTCCAGTGAGTCAGGAAGTTTCAGGTGAGCAGCACTTATGGTCTGTTTCACCCTATCTTAGAGCCTCTTGGCTTCACGGTTTTTCAGTCACTCGAGGCTAGCAGAAGAGGGAGAGCCAGGGAGACAGAGCTGTGACTGACATCAGACCACAGAGTGGAGGAGCGAGGACAAACACAGAAACACTAGCAGAACTAATAGAACGTCAAAAAGGGAAGATGGTATTGGGACCCCTCTTTACCAACAGACTGCGATGTAAGATAGGACAGTACATGTGTCTTTTCTAAGTTTTCCTTCGGCTCTTAGTGACTTTTTTCCTCCTTTGGCTACTAGACACATTCCTGAAAAAGTGAATTTAAATCTGATCATATTTTGAAACACTGATATTTAAGGAAATTTTGTTTTCTTGTAAGTCAGAGGTACTCCTTAGTGTATTTTTTATTCTGGATTTTCCAAATTGGGGTTTCGTTTCCTTGTTTATAGAAGGTAGAGCTTTCTATATTCATATTTTTGAAAACAATAGATACAGTAGTTCATTTTGGTAGGAAAAAAGGCATAGTCATTATTTCTCTGTATGGTTACCACATTTACTCATTCCTTTTTTAAAAAGGATGAATGGATATTTTACAAATTAGTCTTTACTGGCTTTAAGATGTAGGAATAGTAGAAACATTTGTCTGCCCTCATAGTAGGAAAAACCTTTGAATTGCAGAAATTTGCTTGTGTGTTCTATGTTAACCATAAATTGAAACTCTCAGTTTTCGCTTTTGCTGACTTCTCTCTCGCAAAGCAAGTGAAATGATCAGATCTCATAGTCACATATTCTATTATTAATCTCACTGGCTAAATTTCATATATTATTATTCTTTTAGGAATTGGTCTGCTGGTCTAATTTGGATGTTTTTATTTCACTACTCCCAACTGGGTCTTTACTGAGACCAAGGGAATCAAATCATCATTATCCTCCTTTTTTGGAATAACAAAGCTTTATAGAAATAAAAGGGAAAGAGGGAAAATCACCATTTTAACACTACTGCATTCATCATTTTCTTGATTCCTCGCACATTTATATTTTAATTGGTTGCAACCACAGTTTTTCAGTATCACTTATTTGATATTCAGTTAGCTTTCCATAACAAAATGTAGATACACAGGTTATATATGGAAATAAAATGGAATGACTTACGCGGCATAGAAAGTTCTTTTAATTTCTAGCTAAGGCCTCTAATTTCCTTTTTAAATCAAGAGCACCCATTTGAAAACTTTGTCATCCTTTGAGAGTGATTCCCTCTTACTTTGTTTGAAAGTTTTAGAACGTTCTTCCTGCTAGTTCCTGCATGCCTTTGCTTTGCCTGTCTTGCCAGTTGTGTTACAGGGACCACCCCAGAGCACATCACATGCCATTATGGTGGCTTTATTAAAGACTGAAACATTGTATGACAAACAGAACACCCCTACTACCACCAAGAAACCTTGAAGAACTCATTCAGGAAAATTAAAACTTGCTGTGTGAAAACCAGCTTTACCAAGAACTGAAGTTATATAATAGAAATGGATAGATTCTAATACCATAAGTGTCCCTCTAATAGCTAAATACTAAGAACAGTTTTCAGAGGTTAATTTATCTTTAGGACATATCTCTGACTCAAACGTCATTTTCTTCTTTGACAGTAAGTTGGCTGAGATACTGAATAGAACAGATGTACACATCCACTTCTTAGAAAAATCATATTGGAAACTCATCCACAGTCCTATTACCAAGCAGTAGAATTATGTACTGAATGGAATTAATTTAGAAAATAAGTAGTCTCTAATAAATAGTCTAGCTGCTACCACCAAAAGATTTCTGCCCTGATTCAGGCAGCATGAGAACATATTTAAAATGGAATTTGGAAACAGACATGGATTAGATTATGAATCAGACCCATGCAACTTTCTAGCTGTGTGACCTTTGGCAAATTATTTAGTTCATTTTTATTTAAATGTCATTAATGGTAGTTACAGTCTCAGAAGTTGCCTAGGTAGCTACTGCCTTGTCACAAATTGAAGGAGGAAGTTTAAGAGGAAGCTTTTGCTTTGAAAGTTTCCCAAAACGCCTATTTCTCGTGGTAAGACAAAAAAACCACCTCAGCCCGACTGATGTGCTCTTCCCTTTCCTGAATTTCGTTTGTGGCATATTCCCTGGAATATTTGATTCTTACTCTCAACTTATCTGTCCCAATTCTATATGTGCCTGTCATCGCATTTGCATATAAACAGGAGAAAAGTCCTACAATCAGTTAATATCACGAAGCCCTTCCACTAAAATATGGAAGTACCTAAGTGGAAGGGTTTTTGTGCTATTCTTATGAATTTCAGTAGAAACATATTTCCATTTACAAAAAGCTTCCCTTTTCAGTAAATTTAGGTCTAAGGTATAATAAGAGCAAAGAAGTTAAAAAAGATTCCGATTCATGATTGGGGTTTGGGCATTATGGCAGATAGGGGCATCCACGGTTGCTTTGGGAGCTTGGCAGTCCTTTGCAGTCACTTTGACTTTTGTGGGTATTTTCCATTTCAACTCAACTTCAGAGAATAAAGCTTTGCTGTCTCCTTTCTGACCTTCCCTTATTTTGCTGCAGATCTTACTCTAGCACCTCCATAGAAGAGGCCATGAAAAGGGGCGAGGACCCTCCCACCCCGCCACCGCGGCCACAGAAAACCCATTCCAGAGCCTCCTCCTTGGATCTGAATAAAGTCTTCCAGCCCAGTGTGCCAGGTGAAGTGCCCCTTTGTACCCCAGCCCTTCCTTTTCCTGTTGGAGTTAGCGGATGGGCATCTGCCGCAGAGGCCCTTGTGAGCCCAGGGAACGAGCAGACCTGGCTGTTTCCCATCCCAGGAAGGTCTACACGTTGCTTTGAGATTCTTGGGAGGGAAAGCAGTTCAAGGCAGATAGATATCACATGTGTCTGGAGCCTTGCCCACACTTGCTTGGGATCAAGAATTATAAAATTCTGTACCAAGAGAATAAAAATGCTTCAACTCCAAGACAGCCCACTGAGTGCATGGCTGGGGTCTTGTTATCTGCATCCTGGTAATTTGTATATAAGATTGCTGTCTGCGATTTCCTCAGACGCTTATGTGGTTGTTCCGTGACAGATCTGGGTGAGCGGTGCCCGGCCAGGATCTTTTGCATTTTATCCCTGTGTCAGAGGTCCTGTGTCCTCTTGGGTTTAATGTTAAGGGGACTCTGCTTCCTTAATCTGACTGATGACTGGGTGGTTGGTGTTGGGGCCTAGAGCAAGGGCTCCTTCATGTGTGCTGCTCTGGGACTTCTGGGGCTGGGACTTTCTTGAGCCACCCACTGTAGAGCTGGGTTTGGAGGGGGGGTGTCAGTGGGGTCTGTCTGCTCCCCTGACTCCCTGTGAAGTGGGAGACTAGGGAACTTATGGAACAGCAGATGAGAACCATGTCCTTGCTTCAGCGAAGGTGCTAGGATACAGCACCGTCCCAAGTGTCATTTTGGGAGCAGCAAGGGCCTTTCCACTGCCTAATGTAGGCAAGCTATAAATACAGTGATTTCCTGGACCTTTTTAATATCTATGTGCATTTTAAGGTTCAAGGGAACGTCAGATGCTAGTGATTTTCAGATTATTATCTTTTCTACTAAAGCAAGAAAAGACTCCTTGGCTCACACATTAGCATGACCTCTGTGTCCCGCCAGAGCTCAGCATGTTTTATTTGTTCTAATAAAGTGCTCTCTTCACAGTAAAGTTACAGAATGTTTTTTAATATACTAGAATCTGGAGCTCTCTGTGAAACTTGATTCTATGCCATGAGTTCATCAGATAAAAATTTGCCTTGAATTTTCCCCCATACTTTGATCCAAATTCTGGCATAATTTCATAGTAACTGGTATTTGGGGTGGGAGTAGCCATGGGTGATGATGCTATAAAAATTTTACATGGCTGGTGGATTATGACCTAGAAGATTTTTGTATGGATGCAAGAAAATTAAAACAATCTGGGCAGCTGTCTCAATATGTTTTTCTTGCAAGGAGAGAGGCTGGAAACACGCAAGCATCTCTCAGTCTGTGTAACCCCAGAAGGAGTGCCAGCTGTTTGGAGGATGGATGTGCTGTGGCTTTTATAACATTGTACTCTAGAGAGGAAGAGACAAGACTGGACTCAAGAGTCTCGCTCAGCTGCTTCTTAACTATATGATTTTCAGCAAGTGGTTTAATCTTTCTGCATCTCAGATTCCTGATCTGTAAAATAGGGCCAATATTCCACAGAACTGGAGGGTTTTGGTGAGATAATAAATACAATCCAAATAGCACCAGGTTTGGTCCATAGGCATTTATTCCCACACCAGACTGATAAAGGAAGGGAGTCTGAGGTTAAAGCCCCCTGACTTCCTTGACCCCCTCAGTGGGACACTTCTGTGATTTGTCCCCCACCATCCTTAGAGGACTCACAAAGGCACCAAGCCCCTGTTGGCTACTGTAATACTCCATTTGTTAACACATTTTGTTGGCTTTCTTCCCTCCTGCCCTGTCTCGCTTTCCCCACACCCAAATAGAATACCTGTTCCTAAGTCCCAGCCTTTAGGGCCCGCTTTTGGGAGAACCTGAATTGAGACAGCTTCTTTTTACATCTCCAATGTTGGCATGACTTTAAGAGGAAAAGCATTTTCATTTGGTAAATACCAAAGAACAGCTAGAGGGGTGACATCGACATTCAGAGCTTACTCCCATTGTCTTTTCAGTGCTGGTTTACCCAAGTGACATTTTAATGAGCAGTTTAAATTGATCACCTGAAGAAGAGAGCAGGTGGTATCACTGAATCTACTTAATTTGATTCCATGTTGGCTAATTCTCATAGGAAAGTACAAGGATCTAAGTTATGTAGAATTTTAGTGCATTGCATTTTGCTAGAAATTACTAAAATTCTGACAAACTCCGAAAGCATGATGTAGAGTGTAAATCTATCAGAATAGTGCACCCAGTGAGAACTGTGATGCCGGTACAGTAACCCCTTAGGTATACTTGTGTTTATGTGTCACTTTTGATCAAGTGGGTCACACTATGCTTGCTGTCCTATATCCCGAACTTCACTATTAACCCCCTTTCTGTTTCCTAATAGAGAGCTACATCATTTCTTTTAATGCCTGTGTGATATGTATGTACCAGAATGGATAGGGCACTGACGGAGCATTTTCTCTCACCCTGTCTTCCTCCCCTTCTCCTTGTCTCTCCTCCACACTCTTCTCTCACGCTCACACACTAC
>PVJD01008727.1:0-69620 GCA_004026545.1 Mormoops blainvillei
TTTCTCCAACCAAATATCTGTGAAGTAGATGGTATAAAGCTACTCAGTAGTGACATTAAATATATGGATTTATGACCAATTTATGGTGAAATGACAGTTTGAAAAATTATGTCATGTCTTCTCATGTGGTTTAGAAGTTTAAAGCATGCAAGACAAACCTGTACTACATACGTGCTTAAATAAACTTTAACAATTTATGACATGTACAATAATTATTATATTCCAAATAATTTATTTTCTCTTCTGCATTTAATACTTAGCAAAAGCATTATCTCAAGTTTTAGAATCTAACTAATGAGCTACGGCATACTCAGTATAAAACCTTCATTGAAATGTCTTTGGAAAATGGTTATTCTAGGTTCAAAAATATCGTGAATTTCAGAAGATGACTGCGGTTAGTTCCAAAAACCATTGAGGTATCAAGTGCTTTTTTTGTTTGACTTTTTCCCAAAAATAAGAAGTAACTCATCTTATTTCTTCAATTCAATTAATGTGACTTAAAATGAAACAAAAGAGGAAAAAAGGGAGAGAGGGAGGGGGGAAATGTAAAAGAAAATAACATTTTAAAATAAAAAACTAAAGATGTATGGATGGAAAAATGATGCAACAATCATGAATCTTAAACTTATACTTTCACATTCAAAATAGTTTGTAGTTTTCTTATATAAGTTTCTTTTATGGTTCATATCAGGAGTTATCATATTACACCCACAGGCCAAATTCAGCGGGCTGACTCTTTTTGTACAATCCATAAGCTAAAATGATTTTCACTGTTTGAATGGTTGAAAACATCTAAAGAATATTTTAAAACATACGAAAATGGTATTGTCAATGTAAGAAACGTCTAAACCTGGAAGAATTTTTATGTTTATTTGAGCCAAACTGACAACAATTGCCGGGAAGCAAAACCTCAGCGGACTGAGAAAATGGTCTAGAAATGGTATTTGAGCGTCTTATTTTGTACATTACAATTGAAAGAGAAGATGTAAATCGGTTACATGAAATCCATTGGCGATAGATTAGGGGGGCGGGAGAAAGCAAAGCGGGGAAACCTCTGGAACTGGATAAAGGGTAAAATTACAGACACATGCTTCTTGTACGTAGATGGGAACAGGGTAGTTAACGGTCAACAATCAGCATGACAAAAAAAAAATAGACGGGGGGCGGCTAAGAATAGTATAGGAAATTGAGAAACCAAAGGGCTAATATGTACAACCCATAAACATGAACTAAGAGGTGTGGGGATGGTGGGATGGGGTGCAGGGCGGAGGGATAAACGGGGCGGGGGAAATGGGACAACTGGAATAGCATAATCAATAAAATATACCAAAGAAAATAAAATAATAAAATAAAATTCTTTCCTGTGCAAAAAAATAACCCAAGCAACATGATGACAATAACAAGGAGGGATTTGCGGTCTCCCTCTGGTGCGGTGCCTGTGCTTTAAGGGTCTGGAAGAAGGAAATTACCTTGACATTCTGAAGGTGTGTTATCACAGAGGCAAAAAAACAACAGACGGGCTCAGTTAAGGTAAAGATTGACCTTTGTTGGGGAAGACTCCAGCCAAGGACATGACGACCTGCCATAAACTGCTGTGAGTTAGAAAATTTTTAATTTCAGACCATCCCATGTGGTTACTTTAGGTTTCTGAGTTCATAAGGCCGCCACATAGGACTCCCTTGAGCTTGTCAGTTTTCGTATGTGACCTCTTTTCGTCTACACATCCCTCTTTTGGTCATAGATCAATCCAAAGGATGCACTGATGGCCAACCTTTTGGTGGGATAGCGCGGCCCCACGGTGCTAGGAGTGGGGGTCTGTCTTGCTGAACAGGGTGGGCCGCTGGGAATGCGGCAAGGCCGTAACCTTAGGTGGCGTTTAAGGTTGAATTATTATTATTAATCGATCTCTTTAGGCCAACAAAATATTATACCCCAGTAATGTCATCCTGAGGCAGGAAAAAATGCACTATGGATGAATACATATTACATCAAGACCATACACATAATCTGAGTTACTAATTATTGTAGGGAAGGCAACGGGCTACTTCAGGCAAGTAAGAGCTTAAGGTTTAAAAGTGGCACACTTTTTTTTTTTTTAGTTATCTCTGCTTTGTTTATATTGCTAATTATCCAGCTGGAAGTCCTGTTGGGGCTTTTAATGAAAGCTTCAAGGGCTGGACTTTAATTAAATAAAAATTCTATCGTCCCCGATGCTCATTTTTAACTTTTCTCTTTCTCTCGTGTCCTATACCCAATCAATTATAAAAATGATTAGGCTTTATCTAAAAGTACATCCAGAAACTCACCATATTCAGCAATGTCACTGCTAAAACCCTAGTTCAAACCAACATTGCCACTCGCCTAGGGAATTTCTCTACGTGTCTGTCTCTCTGTGTCTCTACTTCCCTTCTGAAGTTTGTTCATCAACCAGCAGCCAATGATCCTGTGAAAATAACCATTAGATCACGTTACTTTTCTTCTCAAAGCTCTCTCTTGGTTTCGCATGTCACTCGGGGCCTTCAAGGCCCTTCATGATGTCTTTGTCACATAGCCTCTCCCATTTAGCTTTCCAATTCAGTCTGTGACCTAAGTTGCTAACTCAGCCCAACTCACAGTGACCACTTGCTGCTTTTCCAACACAGCTTATGCCTGGGGCCCTTTCTAATGTCTTTCCTCTGCCTGCAATGCTCTTCGTTTACATATCTAAATACTTTGTGTTCTCATTGCTTTCAGTTCTTTGATCAAATGCTTTTTTTGTCTTTGTGAAGTGCTCCCTGACAAGGACCTTACTGAAAATGACCACTTCCTCTCTCCAGTAACTTCGTGCCCTTTTGATGCTCAGTTTTCCTTTGTAGTCTTGATTCCTCTGTGATATTCTATGTTTTATCTATTTATACTTTTTATTATCATCGCTTTATTATTATCAATCTTTCTTTACTAGATCAATAAAGGCCGGAAAATTTATGCGTTTTGTTTACTGATATACCCTCAGTTCCTGAAGAAGTGCCTGATAAACAGTAGGTCTTAACTATATATTTATTTTTTTAATGCATGAATAAATGAATGGTTTTGTCTCTTTTAACTTTGATCTACAATACTGCCTAAGGAATACCTTAAACATTTTCACCAGATCAATGAATTTTCTGTCGTGTTTTATAACTTACCCAGAATATTAACACGGTGCTTCATTTCAGTTATGTCTTCCTGAGGATGGATTATTTTGCTAAAAACAATGACAAAAATGATCCATTTCCAACTTTGAAACGTAGGCACAAAGTTACCTGTAAGAATAGCATTGCAGCCATAGGTAAGTGACATACAGAGAGACAGTCTTTGGAGGAAAATGCTGCTTTAATTCTGGAAACCTCTCCTGAACCCTTAACAGCCACCTATTCCACAGTGAGGAAATTGTTCTGGTGAATAGTGAATAAACGCCTTGATTAATGGAAGGGACCCTGGCATCATACACAGTTAACAGCATGGATTCTGAAGTCAGGCACGTTTGTATTTCTAGCTCTGGCAACCCTGTGATCTTGTCTAAACAACCAGGAAAAAGGTAGCAGCTTTTCGAAATCTGGCCCAGAACCTTCTCTAGGGTCTGAGTTCTACTGCCAGAAATCAATTCTAATTTCTAATTCCAAAAAACAAAGTTTTGAAATAATTAATATGGCAGCAGTATGCAAGAGAAATTGGCACAAGGACAGACAAAAAACAGATCACTTTAAAGGCTGCCATATGGGTGTACGATGAAAAAAAATTCAAGTTTGGACTAGGAGGTAATGGGGCTATGTGTCTGTAAGGATGGGCTAGACCATGTTATGGTAACGACTCCAAAATATGCCATCGGCTTAACCCAGAAAGATTGAGAATGAATCAACTCAGGGTAGCAAAGAAACTCTGCTTATTTCAGTTACTCGGAGGCCCAGGGTTATGGAAACATCGTGGCATGAGTTTCCATGGTTATTTGACATGAGAAAGAGTAAACAGTGCATTACACACTGGCTTGTAAGGGATTTTTCACTTAATAGCATAATTCTAAGTATTTTAAGTTCCAGTGTTCCAGTGGCCCGTAAGAGTGGTATAGTTTTTTACATGCCTTTCTCTTTTCCCCCCAGCATTATTGACATATAATTTACATAAAAGCTGCCTTTTTAAATATATGGGGTTTGCCATAGGTATCCAGTCATTGCAATTATTTTATCAAAAATAATTATTACAAAACATTAATTAAGCTCTTAATACTTTGCAAGCCCCATGCTTTACACAGTATACAAAGAATGTCTCAAGTAATACTACGTTTTACAGGTGTAAAAACTGAAGGTGAAGAAGTTAAATTTTCCAAGGTCAGAGGTAGCCAGGAATGATGTTAAAGATTAAATGAGTAACAGCTGTGCTGTGCCTGCCTCTGGCAATGAGGATAAAAGCATTCTCTCTGTTGTTCTTTTTGGAATGCTCTTATAAATTTGAATGTCATTTAGTTGATGATAATAATTTCACTACTGTCAAATTCTTTTCTTTTGATACTTTGCCCTTAATGAACAGACTTTACTTACAAGGGCAATTGCCCTTTAGTGCGTTTTGTTTTAACGCACCTCGTGTTGTTACTTTTCTACTGGATGTTTATTCATTTCCCACATTAAAGTAAAACTGATAATTCGGTGAATATTTAAAGGCTCAAAATACTGATGAATAACCAGACACTTTTATTAACATCATTCAACTGCAGATAAATCCTGCTATAAGGAGGCATATCTGCATCACCGACAGAGTTTGACTTTGAAGCTTTATTAGGGCGGATACTGGAACGAGTCTTGTTCGCTTAGTCTATTGCTTAAACATTATGCCTGTATGAATTCATTATTCAAAAGGCCAGACCTAAAGTTCTAAATCAGTCAGAAGTTGTACCCGAGTAAATTCTCTCACAAATTAAGATAGTCTAATATCTCTGTACGTCCCATAAACTATTTTAAGGATAGGCATAGGGAAATTGGAACTCACCTTAAAATCTTCATTACCAGAATTTGGTGCTTGTAAGACATGAACCACCACGCCATGGCCTGAACGATACATGAAACCTTTTCTTAACTTTAGGCATTTAGTGTTTAGAGTTCCCTAAGGAATTTCGTTTAAAAGTTATTTGTGTGCACTAGAAATATTTTAAGGAAGAGCAACTGGGATATAAGCACATATTAGTATTGATGTGTTACTTAAGTATCTGTTAGCAAACTGCACGAAATGAATTGCTCGCTCCCACAGACGTTTGAAAGCTACTACGTCTAGAGACTAATAGGCTACTAATTGCATTTTGGGGGAAGAGAGATGTTTCCTAGAATATAAAGAACAAAGATTTTCATCTATAAAGAATGCGGTAGACTGGCTCCAAAGTGATTTACTTAATTGATCTAAAAGAAGCTTGATTCATGATTAGCAAGAGGACAAATAAATCTTCATTTGAAGCTATGGGCACACGTAAACTCAATATATCGTCAAGGAAGCAATTTGTAAATGAAAAACAAACAAAGAAAAACTGTTTTATTACTTAGATATCTTTAGTACTGTGTAACGGCAGAATTTAAATTAGGTTGTAGCATATTTCATAATTGTGATAAAAAAAGTGCCAGGCTTATGAGAAAAGAAGTAACTAAGAGAAACTTGCTTGATGTTGAATCGCTTGCTTTTAAAATGCAAGCACATGCTACTAACTAGCTTGGCTGCAGAACTGACTACACAGGCTACACGCTAAGAAATTAGGATTTTTCAAATTTTATTTTTCAACATGGTAAGGTTGACTTGATGATGCTTTACTTCTTTTTGGTGCTCCTTAATTTTTAGTTCGGGTACCTGCAAGGTGTCTTCTCAACAGCGGCAGCCTAGTAGAGGATTGAGCGGGAGACGGGGAGGGAGACAAACTAAGGTTCAACTCACAGCTTCAGCACCTACTAACAGCTTAGGCAAGTCATATAAATTCTCTGAGCCTATATCCTCATCTGTGAAGTGGAGGGAATATCGGTCCTTACTTCAGTGAGCTCATGCGGGGATTCAGCAAGGCCATTTACGCACTGCACTTGACCCCATGTGGCAGATGCACAGTAAATTTTCATTTCCTTCTTCCTTCAGTTCATGTAGAGGCTAGTAGACTTGAGCAAACCCGGAAGACTTGAATGTGAACGGAAGGTTGGGTTGATTCCTCGCTGGGTCATAACCGTTATTTCCCAGTACATTATGACTAGATCAGGAATGATCAGCTGGTTAACTGGGTATACTAGTCCAATTCAAACAATATTTCTCTGAAACATCGAAGTGGAGAGCTTTGTTTTAGGCAACAGTTCTAAGAGCCTGCATGTCACTCCCTGCTGTTGAGGGATGTTTTCCGGGAACCAAGCCCCACGTTCTCATTTCTGGATGCGTATTTCAAGTAGAGAAGAGTGAATAGAATCGATTTAGTTAAGACACCCTCCCTTTTCGTAACACCCCTTAAAATAACAACAGTAAGGCCTGACGAAGAATGATTTCAAAGATTTTATTTTTTAGAAAGGGGCAGGGAGGGGAGAGAAACATCCATGTGTGGTTGCGTCTCGCGCGCCCCCTACTGGGGACCCGGCCCGCAACCCAGGCCCGTGCCCTGACTGGGAATGGAACCCACGACCCTTTGGTTTGCAGGCCGGTGCTTAATCCATTCGGCCACACCAGCCAGGGATATGTCTCTAGCTTTAACTAGAGGTCAAAGTCCCCTGTAAAACTCAGCAGATACCTTCTGTTTCGCAGACTGTTCACGTTATTCAGGACTATGGAAGACGGTTTGGAAGTCCTAGCCACGTCTTCCTGCACTGAATTTCTACAGTCGCCTCCATCTTGTGGAAGCTCAGTAATGATCAGTATATTACTGAATGAAGACAATGGAAAACTAAAAATATCCCTAAATGTAGCAATAAATTCTTATCTGTTTAAAGTCGTCATCTTGAAAACATACATATGGCACCTAGGGAAGAAAAAAAATTATCACACTAACTTAAACAAGCTCTCTCTAAATGGTTCGTATAATTACAAGCACTGAACCTGGTATGTGGCTGCATATCATTAATTTTATTGGCTTGGGATACTTTCTTCAAAGGGTCTATATTGTACAGGGTTTAAAATGTGTGATGGAGACATTTTTTATATATATGCTCTATAAATCATTTGTAAAAAGAGAGCACATTTCTATTTGCAATGCAAAAAAGTCATTTGCCAGATTGATTTACTGCTTTATTTTCCCCCTTTTGAGGACTTTTTGAATAACAAGAGTGCCATCTGCCGGTCAGTTCGGGAAGCCTAGAAATAAGTGGAGATCTTCACAGAAGTGCCAGAAACAAACAAAAATGGTAATTGGATACATACTGGTTTTGTATTAGATTTTTGCGATATCTAAAATATCACAGTCATAAGGATTTAGCTTTAAAAAACATATTTGGCGTGCAGTACAATACTCAAGTAAATTAAACTCCCACTATCTTCATATTTTGATACAATGGACAGTTTTGGATTTGCTTACACTCTATGAACACTTGACATGAAATATCTCTCTGTGACTAATTTATTTTGTGCAGAAGAAAGTTAGTGTTACTTTAGTGGCTTAATGGATAGACACATAACGGGCAATGTGCCAGCCTAAAGTCCTTTTCTCAAAAAATTAGTATCAATTCAAATGACATGAATGAATATCTTTAAAAGCAGACCCTTCTTAACCTCCAATTACTCATAAGGGCATTTGCATTAACCACAATCTGCATAAGTAGAGACTGCACCCTACAGGTATATTCCGCACTGATTTGGTTGTTTTCTTCCAAAATACTTTCTTTTTAATAATAACTAAGGTAAATAAAAAGACCTCAGACTATTGATGTTTGAATTGTTGAAATGATAAAAATTTCTTCCTTTTTGCTTTCCTTTTTTTTCTTCAAAATTTACTTTCTAATACGTCTCCAGCATTGAATACAGAAGGCAAACCTCATGCTACCATATTTCTAGAACTGCAGAAAATATCTCTGAAATGAATTCTACAGCCAGTTTCATTTAGGACCATCTCATTTTCAGCATAAAGAAGGATATCCCACAAGAGGATATTACGGGGTGGGGAGCGTAGTGCTCTAGTTCAAATAGATTTACCGATCCGGTTTGAAAATAAGAAAAAATGTTTTAAACAGAGAAACTCTTACGCAGGTGAAAAGTGGGGAACGCAAAAATTATCGGAATGATCAGAGGCTTTTCTACAACGACTTTGAAAGCCATCCCTGCGCACTTCGAGCGTTAAATAAGCTTAGTATAGTATCGGAATCAGCCAGAAAGCAAGTAAAGATGTATCCCATGGTTCCCCCCTCCACTGCCCCAAGGGGTACTACGTTAGGTGCTGGGATACAACAGTGAACAAACAAACAAACAAACAAAGTCTTGCCATGATGAAACTTACAATCTAGTGATTTTTAATCTGGAAACTAGAAGATTTAAATCATATTAAGCATTATTGTAACAGGGTCCAGCCAAGAGCTCCCCCATCCCAGGAGGATTTGTAACAGTGTCCAGAATGTGAGGTGTCCCAAGAAAAATATAGGCTATTCCCCGAACCAGTCCCACAAGGCGGGCCGCCATGGGGGAAGGGAGACCGAAGCAGGGCCATCCAGAGTTACTTTGCGTGTCTATAACAGGCCAGCTCCAAGCCTGAGGAGGAGCAGGGCCTTTGAGAGTCGTTTTGCATCACAAGAGCAGCAAGAGAGCTTCGTATCTCATATGCAAAGACGGTTCTTTTGCATCTCAAGAAGCCTAACCAGGGAGGTTTGCATAACTGAAACCCTGGAGGTAACTGGGAGGAAGGGAAGGGGAGAGAGGGCTCTTGCTCGTGGGCCTTGAGAAGGTGCCACGAGAGTTTGGGTTAAGAACTGGAGATCGTGGCGACACAGCTGGTGGCGCTGGGAACCGGGAGAGGCCTGCCTAGCCGAGCCCCGGGCTTCTGTCCTTCCCCTCCTGAGGGACGGTGCCCCTGACCAGGCAAAGCAGGGAAAGGCAAGGCTGTGTGTGTTCGTGGGTGTTTTAAAGGGAGTTTGAGGTTTAACAGCAACATTAGCCATTATTCAAAAACCCATATAACTTTGGAATAAATATTTCCTTTCCTTTTCACCAAACTCTGGCATGAGAGCCATAATTTCTAAGGGCGGCGGGTAAAGAACCTAGAGCAGAGGGACCCCGGGGAAGGGGCGCGTTGTTTCACTAACGGTATCTGCCCCCGCCCCCGCCCCGCCGCCCACCTCAAACCGGTCCACACTAGTCTGAAACAAGAAATAAATTAATTTGAAAACAAAAACACATGAAGGCACCAACAACAACCCAATAGGAAGGGAAAAACAAATGGTTCTTGAACATGCGAAAATGTGCTTAACCTCCGTCGTGGTCAGAGAACCGTAAATTAAAACTACCCTGAGACCACGTTTAACCTCTCAGATTAGCATCAGGTCGCCGGCACAGGGGTGAGGAAATTTTCTCCTATGTCGCTGGTGGAAAGCTGCACTGTGCAAACTCTGGAGGATGGCGGCGCCACTGTACTCAAAATAGCAAATGCACAGAACCCTTTTGAAACCGGAGGGCAAGCAAGCCCAGGGGCTGTTGCTGCCTGTCACCATTCATCCAAAAAGCAGAGACAGGGATGGCATTACAATTGCGCTTTTATTACTGTCAGAGGCCAGCAGCCTGAGAAGGTGGTGGGTACACACCCTAACCCCCACCTTCTCTAGGGCTTTTAGACGCTAGAGTATATAAGGGAAATGCGGGAATTCGGGAGAGGCAATTCTTAGGGGTAGTTGTGTTCTCTTGGGAGGGGGGCTGAAAGAGAAGCCCGCAGCTTTTGTCCGAGACTAGCCGGTTCCCTTTGTTACAGTGTTTTGTCTCTATTTGCATTCGGATCCCTCTTCCTCTCTTCCCCCAGGCCAGCGATTTATGGCCCTGAGGTTAGGTATTCTCTGGTAAGGGAGGAGAAGAAAAAACACATGCTCTCCAGCGTCCTTGGTAAGGGGAGATAAGGTGTTGCGGACGAACTAGCTGCCTGCAAATTACTCACAGTGTTTGGCCTTGTTTAATTTTCTTGTCTCAGTTTCCCCATTCCACTGGCCCCGGAATTTTCCTCGCCTCTTGCTCGTGCTGCCCAGCTCACTTTGACCCAGCAATGCCACTTACAGAGATTCATCATTTGTAAAATGATATATGTACATGGTTAGTCATTGAAGTGGAGTTTGGAAAAGCTTGGAAATAATGGAAATGCTCACTAATAGAAATCTATGTGAATAAAGCCACATGATCGTGGATACAGATGAACCTAGATTTTTATGTACTGATATGGAAAGGTCTCTGAGGTAAATGCATTGCATTCTTAGTGTTGTTGTTGTTTTTAAAGTGGGAAATATGGAACTATTTATATATGCACAGAATATCCCTAGAAGAGACCACAACAATCAGGCGAGATGGACCGAATATGGGGACGGGGGTTAGGTCACTGGGTGGTGGGGATCGGAAGGCATCTTTTAACTGTACACCCTCTCTTTGAATTTTGAACACTGTGAATGTAACTACCCATTGAAAAAGTGACCAACTATCAAGTTATTTAAATATATTTTAAAAGCACCTACAGGGAGGCTTTTTAAAAATAAAAATGTATTTATTTTATATACGTAGCTCTGAAGTTTGTCTTTTTTTTTTTTTTTTTTTTACCTAATTGTATTTTGTGGACATCCTTTCAGGCCCGTATTAATAGAACTCATTTTTAATAATATAATATTCTATCGTATGGGTGAGGCAAGATATATTCAACCATTTCCCTAGTGATTAAAACTCAGGTGTTTTCTTGGTCTTGGCTTTTGTTCAGTTTTTTTGTTGTTGTTTTTTTATAGCGATAATTTTCCTTAGCTAGGATTAGCAGATATAAACATAAAAGGTAAAACAGTAAAAATATTGGAAGAAAATTATAATCTCGGCCTGAAAGAAACTTTAAAACAGGAATCACAGATGATTTGTAGGAGCTCTGTATGTACCCCAAAATCAGTTCTTTGTAATAGGAGGTAGAAATACTTTTCTAGTTTGTCATCTGTCTTTTCTATGGTGGGTTTTTTGTTGTTTTTCTTCATGTAATTAAATTTATCAATCTGCTCTTTTCCTCTAATGGCTCTCAGGTTTTGTGACATTCTGTTCAGACCTTCTCCACACCCAAATGGAACAATTTCTGGTCTTTATGGAATTTATTTTGGTGGAAAGTATGAGAGGCAGGCCTTACTTAAATTTTTTCAACCTAAACCACCAGTGATTCCGGTACTTTTGAGTAAAACTTCTTTTCATTATTGACTTGAAATGCTTCATCATATGCACCTGGAATGAAGAAGAAACAGAAGATCTGAACACACTGACTCCAACTACTAAAACTGAAGCACTAATCAAAAAACTCCCAGGGAACAAATATTCTGGACCAAACGGCTTCACAGGTGAATTTTACCAAACAGTCTAAGGACTTATAAGTTGATGAGAACTTATTCTTCTCAAACTATTTCAAAAAATCCAAGAGGAGAAAAACCTCTGAAGGTCATATTACCAAGTCAGCTTTATCCTAATTCGGAAACCAGATAAAGACGCTGCCAAGAAAGAAATATATACATAAGCCAATGTCCCTGATGAACCTAGATGCAAAAATCGTGAAAATAATATTAACAAATGGAATCAAGCGATACATTAAAACCATCATGCATGGTGATCAAGCGGGATCTATTTCTGGAATACAAGGTTGGTACGATATCTGCAAATGAATGAACAGAATGCACCAAACAAACAAAATAAGGAATAAAAATTATACGAGCATATGAATAGGTGTAGAAAATGCACTGACAAAATGCAGCACCCACTTATGATAAAAGCTCTCAGCAAAGTGGAAACAGAGGGTATATTCCTTGACATAATAAAGGGTACATATGACAACCACACAGAACCCAGAATAAGAGTTAATTTTAGGGTACAGGGTGGGAAGATATAATGATATTTGCATGGATGTGTAATTCATCCTGCTCATTATCAGAATTAGCATACTTTTCTGTATATATTTTACATTTGAATGACAAAGTTTATGTAAAAAAATAACAGGATGGCTTCTCATATTAAATGAATCAGAGGTAACGAAAAGGAGATGAGATAAAATAAGTATACCCTTTTCTTTGGAAGTTTGGGCATGAAGATAAAGAGGAAGATGAGTTCTAAGAAAATTAGGATTGTGGAGATCAGTGCATATTTGCAAACTAAGCACTAGATTGGTAGAATTTAAATGTTTTTCGTGTTAAGAAGTTCTGTGCTTGAGTACACGGCTTGAATCATTTTTTTTTTCATGATTTTAAGGACATGATTGCGGAATTCATAAGATTAAGACTGATCTTGCCCTAACTTAAAAAAAAATACTGCTTACCTTGTGGCACATTTTACATTGATGCCCAGAAATGTTTTACATGTATAAATAAGTATAAAAAGGATTTCCCAGTATATTTTATATTATACATGTACTAGAGTTTAATTGTCTTATAAAAATTTGGAGTCACAGTTAAAATTTCTTTATTTTATACAGTGTAATTTTTTCATCCAAATTAATTGACAGAACTAGTTCTTAGTGTCAAATTAGTTAATTCAGGCTCTGTCAGAAATATCTGAAATCTTTTTAATTCCAATAAATGTATTCATACACTTTCAGAGGACAGCTTCCTTCTTCCCAAGTTACAATTCTTGTCAGGAGTTGGTACTTTTGACATGTTCAGCCAACTAATTCTTCCCTGGGGCTGGGGGTGGTTTCCTGTGTATTGTAAGATGTTTAGCGGGATGCCTTCCTTCTATCCACTAAATGCCAGCGGCCTCTTTCTTTCTAGACAGACAGCCGAAAACGTCTCCCAACACTTCCAATTATCTTTTAGGGGGCAAACTTCCCCCTGTGAGAACCTCTGCCCTGGATGAATCACCGAAGTTCCTTTTAATATTTCCCCCTTGAATTTAGTTGATCTCGGGGAATTGTATCTTTAGAGCTAGTCCTTTGTGTGTCGCCTAGATTTTTTATACGCCTTGGGGAAATCACCTTAGTCAGATTTGGATGGGTAAGAGGTATGCCTTTCTTTCACAGAACAGAACTATAGTGGAGGAGAGCTTAGGAAGAAATGACCTGGTGTTTGGTTGGCTTTTCAGTCAGATCCATTTTAGAAAAAGAGTACACATGGAAATTGTGAATCTGGAAATCCCTTCACCTCATAATTTAGTTCCCTATTTATCATCCCATATTGCGCCATTTTCTTCTGTATGCAATACTGAACCAATGGTGCTTCATGACAACCCTACCTTCGCCAGCATATTCAGTGCCCTCAACTGTTCATCCTTTTTACAAGCTTCACTATTGGATCAATCTACACATTCCTTTCCTCCGCTGATATGCAAGAGCTACTGACACTGCAGAAAAACAACAACAACAAAACTGTGTTTTTAGGTACATGGCATTTGTAGTCTCACATCATCTGAGATTTCACCATTCCTCAAGAATTGGCATGTGTAGCCCCGGTCAGCTTCTGTGAATCTCTGCAACATGTATTCCACATTTTTACTTTTCACTTCAACTCTCCAACCTTGTATCATATCTCTCGCAATAAATTAAGATGACTTCTAATGTACTGAGAAAAATGAGTACATGCAGTGTGAAAAAATCAATCTCCTGCATCTATACAATCTACCCATATCTCTTGCCTACTTCTGCCTCGGCTTCGGTTTCAGGTGAAGACACTCTTCCTTTTCAAAGCAAATCCTCCCACCTGTGTTCTTAATCTAGCCCTTCCAATCTCATTTCATCCCATATTCCGCTATTAGTTACCTCTTTCTTTGCCGTAATCGACCTTTCCTTCTTGACTCGCTTATTCCTCAGAGACATAACTGTATTCCCTTATTTAAAAAATCTCTCTATAAAGCGCAGTCGGGTTCACATCTTTGATGAAGGCCCTGCCTTTGCATTTCTTCTCCCGTGGAATTCTATAACATAGTTCTGTTAGCCTTTCTCTCAATTCTCTGACTATGTTTTTCACCTTCTTCTTTTTGATTGCCTCCCCCTTTTAAAACTATAAAATATTAATGGCACCCAGGGTCATGTTATCAGTTCTCTTCTCATTTATATGTTCTCCCTAGACAATCTAATCTCTACCCATAGCTATAACCTCAGCGGATAACCAAATAACTCAAATATTTATTTTTATGTCAGCCTTCCATCCTAAGTCCCCGAGTCTTATTTACAACTTTCTGTTGAATATTTCTACCTGGATGTCATATTAACACACCCATAAATTCTACTTTTTCTGTACCCAAACAAGTCAAAGATTCTTTTTCTTGTTTTACACCGTAAAGATCTTTCCAATGTTTAACCTCTCAAATTCTTCTGTGATTGCCTTAGTTTAGATCCTTATTTTATTTTGCTTGAACTTTTCAAACAGTCTTCAAACTGGCCTTACTGCAACTAGCCTTGACCAATTGAATCTGGTCTTAATTATCATCAGCGTTGACCTTTCCAAAATGCAAATCAGGCCTTTATTCCTTTCCTTTCACTGGTTGCTATTTTCCATAGGACAAAATTCAAATTCTTTAGCAGAGCATGGAAGAAGACCCATTGTTACTCTGTCTCCTGCTTAACCATCCAGACGCACCTTACCGTCTGTGTTCTCCATAGTTTTGCTCATTGCTCCAGTTACAAGATACTGGTTAGATTGAAGTAACAAGTAACCTCAAAATCTTAGAGTCTCATAACCATGAAACTTACTTTCAGCTTATCAACTATGTCGATGACAGCTTAGTTTTAGAGCTCTACTTCATGTTCGTTCTTCATTGAACTACCATCCAGAGAACTGCTGGTTACCATGGCAGAGGTAGAAATAACACGGAAAATCACAATCTTTCTTTTAAAGATTTCCGCCTGGAATTCACACTCATCACTTCGTTTCACGGCGTGTGGTTCAAAAGCTATACCGCCATATATGACATCAGTAGAAGAGTGGAAGTAAACCCCCACCATGGGTCCTTAAGGAGGAATATGGAATACATAAGGAAGGCATTCGTGAAAACTATACTCAGAAACTGATTTATCAACCTGGAATGTTCTCCTCCACCTTACGTATAAGGTGTAGACACACAATCATCTTTGAAGAATCATCTCATGGGCCACTTATTCTACAAAGTCTTTTCTCACCAGTTCTTTCCTGTGGTTTTCAACAAATGCATTTGACAGATTGCACTTGTGCCTCCTACCTCAGAACCACGACTTCCTGAAAAGAAGATCCATGCATGATTCATTTTTATGTCTCGAGCATTAATTTCTGTGCCTGATACACAGTACATGCCCACTGAGTTGTCTGATAAATAAATATTTGCTCTGCTGCCATTTTGAAACGTTAACCTGTTTGTTCCCCATCCCCTGTTGATTAAATGAAGACATTTGATCATGAAGTTCAAATACTAATTGTCCGGGGGAGGGTAAAAGAGAAAATTTGCATGTATGTTTTTCACATGCATATTATATATGCAACTTGCATGTAATACAATTTTTCTCATATTCAGACCAGGAGCTAGAAAAAGGTAAAGTGGAGAAAGTGCCACGTAGAAAACAGAGGGAAAGCTTCAGAGACCAATAACTTTCACAGACTCCAGCATCTCTCACGCAGAGCAGGAGTGATGTAAAACCCAGTGCTCAGTTGACCTTCTCTTTGCTGTCTGAAGAGGACCATCATTCTGTGCCAGCCAAAATGTCATCCATCCATCATTAAGCTGAGATGACAGTTATTCGTGTCTTTATTCAAATCCCATCGAACTCACTTGCGATGTTACTACTCCTACTTCAAAAGCTCACAACTGTATGGACCACAGGGACATGAAAGGAGAAGACCCAACACCTTTTCAAGTTTTAACCAAAATTATCTAGTGGACAGGATATTCACCTAACCTCCTTAAGTTTTAGAACAATCACTAGCGAGTAAATATTAACACTCATTTAAGTGTAGTAATATCCTCAAGAATTCTTTTGTTAAGCTATCTATTGCATGAAGAAAATACCATCCATAAAGCTACCATCATGATTATTGCTTCTTACTAAAGGACATTTGTGCTAGACGGTGCAAATGGAAAGGGAATCAATGGATGATATATAATAAACAGAGTCCTTTCAAAGATGATGGTTGACTGTTACAGGAACTGCCCTCTGTTTCTGTCTACTTGTCCTCATTCTACAGTACTGCACAGTCGTTAACTAACGTTTCTTTGCTGTTCAGGGCTATTCAGGTACATAGAATTGAGGACTTGTTTTGTGATGCCTTTGCTCTTTTGTAGAGAGAAAAAAACCCTTTGAGTTGTAGTTTCATTGGATCTTTTTTTAATAGCCCCACAATTCCCACAAGTACATTGCCTTTGTGATTTCGTTTGCTGCCTTCCAGACAAGATTGAGAGCTCTGGTATTTGTTCTTTTCTTTCTCAGCTGCCCCTTTTTTATTTGGGACAGGAAAAAATAAAACTTTTATTAACAGAGCATGTGAAATGAATACGAATCCTTTTGTCTCTAAAACACATCAATATTTTGCCCATGCTGACTATTACATTTCCTTCATTTATTTCATATTATTTGTAAATCCTGGCCTCCTCTGTGTTCTCTCAAAGGAGATATACAGCGACTGTGAAGTCTTAAAAACACCCAGGTAATACACTTTTATGAGTAACTTAATTGGTGTTCATTTAAATAGTAATAACTGAGCCCTGACTTGTGTGGCTCAATGGATTGAGCGCCAGTATGAGAACCAAAGGGTCGCTGGTTGGATTCCCAGTCAGGGCACACGCCTGCATTGCGGACCAGGTCCCTAGTAGGGGGCGTGTGAGAGGCAACCACACATGGATGTTTCTCTCCCTCTCTTTCTCCCTCCCCTCTGTCTAAAACTAAATAAAATCTGTAAAAAAATAAATAAATAACAATAACTGAGCCTAAGTCTTCATTCTACAAAAATAGTAGTGAATTACAGTAAAAGATATGGTTATGTACGTGAATACATTTCAAGTGCGTCACCTGAATGTATTACTGTGTGTATATGTGTGTTTGCACTTTGTTTCTAATTCTCAGAGAAGAGAGAGCACCCTCCAGAGAAATTTAATCATAAACATTCTGCAAGCTATAGTTAAAGTGAGAATAGGGCCCTGGCTGGTGTGGCTCAGTGGACTGAGCGCCAGCCTGGGAACTGAAAGGTCACCGGTTCGATTCCCAGTCAGGGCACATGCCTGGCCAGGTCCCCAGTTAGGGGCATGTGACAGGCAACAGATCAATGTATCTCTTGCACATTGCTGTTTCTCTTCCTCTCTTTCTCCCTCTTCTTCCCTATCTCAAGAAAGAGAAAGGAAAGAAGAAAGGAAGGAAGGAAGGAAGGAAGGAAGGAAGGAAGGAAGGAAGGAAGGAAGGAAGGAAAGAGAGAAAGAAAGAAAGAGAGAGAGAAAAGGCTCAACATTTTCCAATAATGATTTATAAAAACATGGACTGTAATGGGTAAATTGTTAACTATATCTGTTGCTGAACATATACATATATACCGATATTTTTTGAAGGGTGGAGAACTTCAGCCTTTAAGGGTGACAATATTGTCCCATGCTCTCAACAGTGAGGCATTTGAATTGAAGTCTCAGTATAGGACAAGATTCTTAGGAGAAGAAAAAGTCAGAACCAGCCTGTGACTACAGTCAAGGAGACTCTGTTGCCTAGGATGTTTAATTTTCTGGCAACCATAGGGACTATCTTCTGCATAAAGAATTTTATTCCAGAAGCCAAGGATGGCTTCCAAAAAACTGAACCTCTGTACATTGTATTTTTTTAGGGGAGGAGAGCTATGTTTTCCAAGGAAGTTTCAATAAATTTTTATCATATCCTCAAAGGTATATGTGCCCTAACAAAGGTAAGAAACCATTGCTTTAGGAGAAGCAGGAAAGATTATAAAACTACCAAGGTCAAATTACTGATGCCTAAGGAAATAACTGGGGTAATGCATGTGTGTGCACCGTTTGAAAAGCAGGAAGTTCCTGGTATCTGTTTTCTACTACCCTAATTCTTTCTACATTTATTATTTGGAGTTCTTTCATGAAAATTTCCCTTTATTCTCATTTATCTTTTTGGTAAATAATTGATTTCTCTAAATATCTTAACGTATAATCAGTCCGAGAGTAATAAGGGTGTTTTGATGCTAGATAGGTGATCTTTGTTAGATGTGAAGAATTTTTCTAAAAGTGTTTGTTGTTAAATTTGTTATTATACCCTTTATGCTTTCTGTGCATTTTCCTTTTTCTTTTACTTCACAACTATTTCCACACATGTGAAAGATATATATATATATATACACACACATATTTATATGATAAAACACATCTAGAGAAAACACTCAGAGCAAATGTAGAGCTTAATTAATTATTGTACGATAAACTGTAACGTTAACCTAGTTCTAGAAATAAAACTCTGCAAGCCAGCCCAGGAATCCCTTTCCGGTCCCTATTTCAATCCACCTCCCAAAATAACCACTATCCTAAATATTTGTAATGGCGACTTCCTTTCATTGTTTTTAATCATTCAAGCATGCCAGTCTAGACACAATGATCTAATCTTGTTAATTTAAAAATAGCTTTTCTCATAATCGGTCATATAAAAATAGTTTCATATGTCTTCTAAGTCTCTTTTCAACATGTTCTTATTTCACCTCTTTACATTTCTTATAATTGATCTGTTTGTTAACTTGGGACATTAGAACTGTACTTTCCCACAACCTGAATTTCTGTGTTTGTAGATTTATTGTATGCACTCACATGTTCCTGTCTTATGTGCTTCCTTTGAATTGGCAGCTAGATACAAAGTCTTCGACTCTAACTAATTCGGTTATTATTATTAATTATGATTATTACTATGAGATTATTAATTATGAGGAACATAAAAGCTGGGGATCTCTTTTTGTGATAATTGCTCTTAATGCTCAATGCAAAAATTTTGATATTTTACTTTCATAATTTCTTCACCATTGATACCTTAAATAATTTTTAAAGACATATTTACTAGTTTGATGGGAGGGGAGTTGAAGGGCTAGGTGAAAAAGGTAAAGAGATTAAAATGTACAAATTGGTAGTTATAAAATATCCATGAAGATGTAAAGTATAGCTCAAGGAACACAGTCAATAGCGTTATGATAAGTCTGTATGGTGTTGATGGTCTGTATGGCCTTGATTTATGAGGGTGGTCACTCTGTAAGGTGTACACATGTCTGATTGCTGTGTTGTGTACCTGAAACTAATACAATATTGTATGTCAACTATAATTGAAAAAGTATGAAAAAAGCTGTGTATATGCGAACATATAATGTATGTATCTATAATTTCATTTAATCCTATCATTAATTAAATAACTTTATGCAAAACAAAAATTATTATTTATAGGTGCTATTATGAGATACCAAAAAAAAAACCCATTTTTGTTCAATATCTTTACTATGAATGGCCTTATCGGCTATATTTGATTTATCACATAACTTCCATCTCTTCATCCCCCTATATATCCATCATGCATCTTAATTTTTAAAGGATTTCATAGTGGTATATGAAATATGCACACAACCCTAAATAGGTCAGTGTGCTCATCAGTTACTGGAGTATGAAACTGTTTTTGGCTATTTTGATTTCTCATATGAACCCCTATGCAATGTTATCTCTAACCTCCTTTGGCATTTTTTGGCCCCTACGTTGTAACTATTAGCGAACATTTCATACGCCTGCTAGAATGTTGCTGTATATCATCACACATCTCTTAATGCAGTGCTTTGCATTCAGTAAAAGTTTGACCAACTGAATTAAAACATGTGACAGCATGGAATATATTTAGTGCAATTACAAATATCTCTTTGGTACCCTACTGCAATAGTCCTCTGATCTTCTAAATTAGAGGAACATTATGCCAATTGCTACCATCTTGCCTTGAAAACCTGGGACCAATCTTATAAAAAATAAGATAAGTATTCAACAAATCAGTATCATCAATTTTAACTATTGGCTTTTCTCTGATATTGGTAATTAATGTTTCAAGTTCACACCGTGTTCTCCTAAAATAGCCATCTTTCTGGATTTCCGCTCTTGATGCTTTGTACAGTCGGGAGTGTGTCACCAATGTTGGTTGCTAGTTCTTACCAGGGTTTTATTCCTCATTTCCCCCTATATCTGCTATGATTATTTGTTGCTTGAATTTTTTTGTCAATTTTCTACCCATTAAATAACAATGTTAAAATTTAGATTCTTTTTCTCATTTAGGAACAGAATATAACAAGTTTTTTTTTATTAAGTTAAACATTTAAATGAAGAATATTTCTTTAACTTTATCAATATTGAAGTTTTCTTTCCTTTATGAGCTGATTATTTATGTCAATTTCTGTTATTTTCATATTATTATTCTGCAATAAAACATTGATAATCTCTTAAAAAATCAGATTTCTGAACAATGCCACTTATTTAATCAAAATATCTGAGAGTATGGCACAAGAATGCAATTTTAACTAGTTCTACAAATAACCTTTATTTGCACTAACATTTGAGAGAACACACTTGCCTAAACCGAGAATAAAATATTGTAGAAAAAAAGATGGTAGGGCTAAGGAGAAGCTGGTTTCCTTGAACCAAAAAGATATAATTAAATGCATGGAAATATAATGACGTGCTGACTTAATATCTGCATAAAACTAAGCTCTTAAATCAGAGTAAATGTGAAGTAGCTTTCTAGAAAGTCACCGAAGGCCATTAAAGAGAAATCATCTTATCAAAATTGAGCTATTAGTATGTAATTTTTTATAACCTATTGTTTTTAATCTCTGTGTAAGCAGTTTTTATTAATACAGATTATACACTCTGTCATCAATTTATGCCATCGATCTAAAGTGTGATATAGTTTGTTCTTAAATGCTGTCTTGACTCAGTTCCCTTTTTTGAACAGGTCATCAGGTCCACACTCCAACCACTTCCCTTAGTGGGCTTCCCCATTGAGCACTCGCGCCAGTAACCCCCCGGGCCAGGTACTACGTAACTACAGGCAGCCCCTATGGTCGGCAACCTCTAACATCATTCAAATTAGACATTCCACGGTGAGACTGCAAAAGCTAGCGACCACACCACACCTGCCACTTCTTCCTGCAACCCCAGCTTGCTGTTACCTTACCTCCGGGTGCGACCTTCTGTGTGGCCTGATGTGGCAGCCTGGTCTGCTTTGGAGCTATAAGAAACAAACAGTTCTGCCTTTCATCTCTCCAAGTGTCACTGTGGTATGTCCCACCATGAAAAGGGTCTTTATATATTCCCTACCATAAGACCAGATGGAAGCCTTGGTATCTTCATATGATTAAATAGCGAAACACCAAACCTCAATTGGGTATTAGAAAACCCAGTGTTTTGGGGTCCTGTAACAGTCTGTACAGAGATTATTATCCTGTGAACAAATTTTGATGTTATCAAAAAACAAAACCTATCAGTGCTGCCAGTCGACATGGTGAAATAGCCAAAATGAGAAATACTTCGCTAATGGTGACATGATCGAAAAGTCACCGGGACTGGCACTAATGACAGGCAGAGTAGGTGACCACCCAAAGAGCATGTTTTGAAGATTTTTGGCTCACCCAGGTATACATTTTCCACTTCCCTGTTGCCAAGTCTGAAACTCATATTATTGGCCAATTAAATGGCATAAAAAGTGTTAACTTCTCAAATGGTATTCAGCGCTTGCTACTTTTCAAGCTTAGAGCCAGACACAAGAGATTAAGGAAAAAATAAGAAAAGGGACCTTATCTTAGCCAGTTCGCAATCCAGAAGAGTCTATAGGCACACAGATGGTTACTTATAAGAGAGTTTGCTAAGTATAATGGTAGATACTGGGAATGGGAAGCGTCCAAGCATAAAAAGAGAATATCTTACTTTCTTATTAATATGACAAGTTATCTGAATACACAGACTTTAAAAAGATCGTTTATTGCTACTAGTAGGTGTAGGAAATTTACTGCATCCAGACAGGTTGATTGATCAGAAGCCAACCAGAGAGTGCGTATTTTCCCTTGCAGAACTGTACTGTGTTCAAAGGAAATTTTTTTTTTTTAATGCAGAGCTATTGGTTAGAATCTGTCACAATGTTAATAACAACCCGGGGAAATTGATGAGTATGAATTATGCTTTGATTTTCTATGGTTGGCTTTGTATTGTTAACCTCAGGATGGATTGAATTATCAAGAATTTGTTCTTTCATTTTGCACAATTCCTTGAGGAACTAATGTACCCAAAAGCTAAATTTCCTGACAAAATGTAACCTTGGAATTGAAGAAATTAATATGTAAGTCCTGTATATAGGTTGATATTTCCAAGTCTATGACCAAATGTGCAGCAATATTTTGCTCCACGTGGCCCTGTGAAAAAACATCTTTATTCATGAAACTGCTAAAATCAAAGCTTAGATCAATCCACTATCACTGATGTTAGCTCTGGATCTAAATTGAGATGGAGCTTCACAAGCTACAAGTCACCGCACTTGAGAGAATGGTTCGTGCAGACACGCTTCAGTGTTCTCATTGACTTGATCCAAATTGATCAATAAATATAATTTGAAACTTTATGCTGATAAAGTTGATCGATTTCATTTTTTGACTGATATTGCATTTCTGCTTAAACCTCTATATTTCTTACAAGATAACAAGCAATGCCTCAGTACTGTTTGCGATAGAAAATGCATGTGTCTTCACACAGGGTTTCTGATCTTCTGGCTAACTTGGGAAAGAAATTGGATGCCCTTGCCCTACATCTTCTTTTCTCATTCTTCAGAAATTGATGTTTTAAATATTCTTCAGATAAGTGACAATACACACTGCTAGTCTTGTTTAAGAGCAGCAAATTCAATTGATATAGCACCGTATCTCATGCACTAATGTTTTCAGTGTGTTGCAAAATACATTTTGGAAATTGTACTTATTACTTCACTTCAACGCCAATGGCAATTAAATAAGGAATTGCAAACGGTGAGTTTATGTAGGTCATCCAAATTATTTTGGGTTCAGGGGAAAGGAATCTTTTCTAACTTTTTATTATGGAAATTTCTAACAGCTACAAAAATAGAAAAAAATAATATAATGAACCCTCAGGTTCCCATCAACCAGGTTCAAAATTTAACAACAAATTGTCAACCTCAAGAAACTCCTCGCCTCCATGCTAGGTTGTTTTGAAACAAATCCCAGACACCGTATTTCTTCTGTAAATATTTTAAAATGTATCACTGAAAGGTAAAGATTCCACTTTTAAACATAAGCGCAATATCATTATTATACCTAACAAAATTAACAATAATCATTTAATATCTTCTAATGGCCTATCAATGTTCAAATGCCCAATTGTCTCATCTGGTTTCTTTATCATTCATTTTTTTGAATATAGATTTAAACAACTCCAGCCTATTATATTTCGTAAATAATGTATCTTGAGTTTTTTCCTCTCCTTCCTAACATTTTAATTTGAAAAATTTCAACCCTAAGAAAAACATCTGAGGCATAGTACAATTAATACCTATATACCCATTAACATTCAGCAATGTTTAACATGTTACATATTTTCTCTCTTCCTCTCTCTCTCTCTCTCTCACTCTGCCTGTTTATGTGCTGTTTCATTTTGGCTAAATCATTGGAAAGTAGGTTTCACGCATGAAAATGCTTTGTCCTTGTATTCTCCAGACCACATTTGCAAAGAACGAGGACATTTTCCTATATCATCATAACACTATTGGGGGAAAAGAATTCTTAAATTGGTCACTTTATTTTCTTTAAAATTCATGTACAATTGGGAAATGTAAGAAGTAGGAAATAATAAATGGAATAAGAATTTGAGCATGAACTGAAGTGTGTTGCTTAGTTTCCTGCCATGACTTCCATTTCTGGAAGATGCGATGCATTCACAATTTTCCTCTTTTATGTCACAGGGAGAATGCTTAGTTTCTATTTACACACATTAAAGTAAAGAGCCTAATATTTATTACTAAAATTACTTTAAATCTTTAAGAAACGATGACTGGCCGGTACCCCGTGGAACCTGATCAATCTGTGCAAGATTTAGAAGAAAAGCACACCTGGATGCTTCTCTCCCTCCCTTCTCCTCTCTAAAAGTAAAATAAATAAAACTTTAAAACATATATGAAAAAACTAAAGAGGCACGTGAAGTGATATGATCATACTAGGTTATAAATGTGAAGCAATAATTTCTAAATCGATAAAGTTTTCTGCAAAATTTTATAATGGTACATTTTAGGTGACAGTGAAAGCTCCAAAATCGTACATGTTACTATCTGATTTTTTTCTTTCCATTCAAGGCAAGAGATTCTTTAGCCTATAAATACCCTAAGTCCACAGGCAAGGCTAATCTTTTAAATGGTTATGGTGGGTTGAGATTTGAGAGCTCTCCCTATAACCCTAGAGCACCAAATCCCTACCTTGCTGACTTAAGAGCGCTAGAGACCCAGGTCAAAATGCGAAGTTATTAGCGGAAGGGGTAACTCATTAATTCCTCAACACTTTAATAGTAATTGTTTATTCAGTTAGCGAACTGAGAGCAGAGCCTGCAGGAATGGGTTAGTTTTGAGAAAGAATAGATCGGACACACTCTAAAGTAGTCATTATCCCAAAAGAGCTGATGTATCCGTGGCAACATCATTAAAGGCACTGGGAGCTTGAGAGGATACAAGACGGGAATGAGATATGAGAGACTCAAAGTACCCCTGCCTTCTCACTTTGTCAGTACCATCCTGAAAAGTCGTGCACTGCAAAGTAATTGAAAAAGCAGGACAATGCGATAGTCGGTGAGCTATTAGCTCAGACAATCAACTGCGAGAGTTCTTGTAAAAGAAATGATAGCTTATCAATATGGAATGCCTTGATCTTATCCTGAGCTGCCACATTCCCAACATTCCACTCTCCTCCAAACGACTCCTGCATTTGTTATCATTCAGTGGTAATGGGAGCACATACTTTAATTGATGAGCCTTTCTCGTCATTCCAAGGAAGCTGTCTTAAGTGTCCTAAAGGTTGGGAAAAAGAAATTCTCTAATCAGATAGACAGACCCTATCGATCCTGGTTTTCACTGACTTCTCTGCACAGCCAGATTATTCTCACCTCCGAGATATTACATGCTGACATATAATAGCATTTTGTTTAATGTTCAAGGATTTCAAATTCAGGTACCTGATATGCTTCCAGCTTGCTTTCTAATAAGGAAAATATCCTGAAAAGTTCTAACATTTAAGTAACCGCAACCATAGCTCCACTTGCAGTGTTACCGTGTGGCCAGAGTACTCATTGGGAAAAATGAGATCAGGCGGCTGGTAGTTTGCATATTAAAACCATCTCAAGATACGGCATATGCCACGGCAAGGCGGACCTGTAATGTTGACCGTGGCTGACGAGGAAGAATACTTAGAATCAAATTAATATTGATTCAAGAAGCTCTCTCACAAGGCTGGAATCTGACAGAAAATTGGCTCTCGCTCTCCAAGGTTCGTTGGGCTCAAAGGCACAAACGGGGGATATTTAGGAAGTAAACACAGATGTAACAGCTAGAAGTTTTACTCACTGTTCATACACTTGCCCTTAAATATTTGTGCTACCATTTCTACAACCAGTGAAATATGCGTTTTGAAAACAGTTTGAACAAAGTCAGATTGCGAATTGTTAGGGGGAAAAGGATGCTTCCGGCAGGCTTTGCGTAGGCGGTAAGGCAAGAGGGGCAGATACGAGTCACGTGTGCACGATGACCGAAGGCAGATAGTTTACTTGAAATGCAAGAAAGATGCCATGGGGTGTGAATTATATTTAGGCTTTAATCCCAGACTTCGTGCAAGCCATTTAACATCTCAGACTCAGTTTTCTCAGCTGTAAAAGTAGGCACAGTAATGCGTCTCGCAGAAAGATTGTGGTGGGAATTGAATTCGATCATGAAGGTAAAACACCAGCACATGGACTGGCATTTGAAAGACGCTCAGCACATGTTGGTTTTCATCCTCCTTTGCTTCTCTCCCTGGGATGTAAGCACTTGCCAGATGGGTAAAGTTCATCTGCGAAATGGTTTGAGAAGCAGACTTGAAAGTCACAATTTACATTGAAATGTAACTGAAGAACACTGTTGTTCTTTTAGGAAGAAAGCAGCCTGTTTGTAAGTTCAGTAGCACTAAAGCTTACAACGCAGTGTGGGAAATACACATAAGACACATAATCTCACAAGCAAATAAGGGGCAGACATTGTATAAAAGAACGTGGTATAAAAGAAAATAACATAGCCCTGGCTGCTGTGGCTCAGTGGATTGAGCGCCGACCGGTGAACCAAAGGGCCGCCGGTTCGATTCCCAGTCAGGGCACATGCCTGGGTTGAGGGCCAGGTCCCCAGTAGGGGGCGTGCAAGAGGCAACTACACTTGGATGTTTGTCTCCCTCTCTTTCTCCTTCCCCTCTGTCTAGAAATGAATAAAATCTTTAAACCAAAAATAATAAAAAATAAGTAGAATTAACAAGGAATTGTTGATGCAATCGAATTTACCTTAATAAAATCACTGTCCCCACTTTGTGACCATGGGTTTAAAGGCAGTTGACAATAAAAGTGAAGAGACCAATTAGCAAGTTATTACAGGGGTGGTCCAGGCAATTGAGGATAGTAGATTGGAGTATGCAGTGGACAGTTGAAGGTATATTTTGAAGATGGTGCCTATAAGACTTGATAATAAATTAAATGTGGATGGTAAAAGAAAAGGGTGGCCGAAATAATGATTTGCGGCATCTGGGCATGGACAGCCAGATGAAATGTCAGAGACTAAGAAAATAATAGGCAGGGGGTAGGGAATCCAGAATTCTGCTTACATGGGTTTATTAATCTGAGACATATCAGATGGCAGTGGAGATGCCAAACTAGCAGGTGCATGCATGAACCTGGAAGTGAATGAGAGATATTGATGACGACGACGGTGACAGTGATGATGTAATGAATTCTATGTGGCCTCACTCTATCTTCCTGAAACTCACCCTGACTTTTGTAATTCACACAGTCTGCATTAGTAGCATTATTTGGCTCTAATGAACTACAAAATTTACCCATGTCATTTTGTGATTATATTTTATCTTTCTAGAAAGAATCAAGGGAGAATTTTATCTATTTTTAAGTCTCAGAGGACTGAAAAAGTAGTCTTGGACAGCTAACTTATTTGAGACACAAACTACAATGAAAAATTGACAGTTTTTATACCGGTGCCATTCTAGATTGATTGTGATTTCATTTGTGTGTGCTTATTGATGTCTCAGTTATTTCCTCCCTGGACAGTAATGCCCACTGACGGGATCAGAGAAGGCACAGCTACTCTTCAGCCCCTGCTGCATGTTGCCTGGACAACACACAGGCGCTCTCCTAATTCTCATTTGGGAAGAGAAACAGCGGACCTTTATCCTTCCACTCTACACATAGTAGGTTCACATGAAGGACTACGGCTTTATTCATGGGAGAATAAGGGCAACACAGGCTCGCTGCCTCTTAGATGTCCAGAGGAAAAAAAGGTATTTTCTTAGAACCTGAAAACAAGGTAGGCCTTACAGATGACTTTGCTAGGTGTATGCAGACTGGATTTTGGCCCCTATTTGCTCCCTTAGCCCAGCATCTTTAACGAACAACCTAAACAACTGGATGCAGCCACGGAGAAGGATGAGCTGTGTGAATACGAGGAAGTCGTGGATGCTTCCTGTGTTTCAGTGTTTCAGTGAAGGTCCCAAAAGCGTGTTCCAAACTTACCATTTCTCTGACCCCTTCCCCATCGTTCCGATCGTGACCACTGTTCACAAATGTGCTCACTTAACGTGACCGACAGACACCCTTGATTTCAGAGACATTTTTATGTCTAGAGTTTTTTCATGCATTTATACATAACATTTTGTTAAGTGAACTATTTGCTTGTTCTAGACAATTGGGAACTTGATTTTACAGTACACTAATTTTATGAAATTTCTTTTATGTAAAGGATTCTGACCATTTTAATAACCTCATAAAGATGTTAATCGAATGACTTTTGATGATTCAGTGATACTTCTTAAATAATGAAAGCCTCGATTGTCCCAGAGACAGTGACGCACATCTAATGCAATAGCTGCTACTAGAATAATAATAATGTAATTTGTTTGAGAAAATTAGGCACTGGTTCGTTAAGGCCCACCTGAATTTTAGTACTGTTTCCCCAGCTCTGAAATAATTATGTCTATCCAGAAGTTATTTACTCGCTAGGTGGAAACGTCCCGGTTAATGGGAGCTTGGGAATTTTGTTCACTTGTTTGTTTTTTGTTCTTGACATCGTAAAACATTTAAAATAGTTAAAATAAATAAAACATTTTAAATAAAAAATTTAAAAGTTTTCATTACTCGAGAAAACAGAAGGATATTACATATCACACTTCCCTACAGGTACTGCCAAGTCTTCTAAAACAAAGAGGAGATAGTTAAGTATTCATAGTAGTATGAAAGATTAATGTTTTAAAATTAAAATGTGGTAACCCATCATGTGGAACTTTAGCTTCTGTCTCCTACCTCTCAGTGTGAAATTTAAAAAATAAAACCAAAAGAAATGGGAAAACACTAACACTGGTTAGAAACTGAACAAAATAAAATACTTTAAAAGCAAAATATTATGCCAAGTTATGATATGCATATATGATTATACCAGCTTTGATTGAAATGAAATTATAATAGATGATTTTATTGTATGCTTTACTAAGCATTTTGCATGCTATGTGTTATTCAACCTTCAGAACATTCCATGAAATATGAAAAGATTAGAAAAAGTACTGTCAACTGTTATTTAATTTAAATACTATTTATTGAACCCATACCAAGTTAGGCACCATGGTAAGTGCTAGGTGTTAAGTGATAAATAGTGATAAAGCAAACAACGCCTGTTTCCTTGGAACATATAGTTTAGTGGTATAAATAGACATTAAGTAAGTAACCTCTTAAAATACATAAGTAATATGGTAATAATTGCTATGAAACTAATGGACAAGTTTCTTGATTGAGTACCAGCCTGCAAACCACAGAATCACTGGTTCGATTCCCAGTCAGGGCACATGCCTGGGTTGCAGGCCAGGTCCCCAGTAGGGTGCACGAGAGAGGCAACCACACATGGATGTTTTTCTTCCTCTTTTTCTCCTTCCCTTCCCCTCTCTCTAAAAATAAATAAAATCTTTATTAAAAAGATTCTATTTTGGGAATTACAACTAGATTGTCTTTAATGCCATGAAAGTAAGTACAATCAGCTGAGGAACATTTGGAACATTAAAGCTATAAGACAGAGAAGAAACAACAAGCAAAATAATTGAATAGGAGTAGAAAGAAGAAGTTAGTCAAGAGCCTGTACTATCATGGAAGCCGAAGGAAGAGAGAGTCTTTTTAAAGAAGGGTTATCTGCTTTAAATGCTGCCAAGAACATCAAAGAATATGAGAAAACTGATAAGAAACTCAGGTTGGTTTAAATCAGTTTATAACAAGAAAAGATTTTTTTTCTTGAACAGCATAATGTTATGCCACTAATAAAGTATACATTTGGTTTTCATATTAAAAAAAGATATAGGATATAGTGCAAGGAACATTAGTGTTGGGTATAAAAAAAAACCCACAGACATAGGATTTGGAGGTATACTGACTCTCCCAGAAGCCCAAAACAGAAATTTTTGATACTAGCTTAGGATGAAAGTTCTAAAAATTCAACAATGCAGGCATATAAAATATTTCATTTAACATTTTCTGTGAGCATTCTTTTCATAAAAAGGGGGAATTAGGATCACATAGAAATGGTTATTTTTAAAATAAAGGCAATGCAATATTGCCATCTAGTGAGGAGTCAGTAACTATGATCACATACAAGATCCCTAGAGAAGAGGAGAATGATAATTTGTCATTCTCCGTAGAATATGTGTACTATTCTGTATAATATCTTCATATGGGCTGCCTCAATTCTTCAGTCTCCTATCTATTTAAGTGAAAAATTATTTTGCTGGAATGAGAACCCAAAAACTAATAAAAAATTTAATGCAGCTCTGCTCTGCAGAAAGCATTAATATCATAAAGTATTACAACACAAGATTGATAGTCTTGTAAACAGGTATCCTGGAGTTCTGAATGCATAATCACATGAACATTATAATAGTTTAAAGCATTTTAAAGCATACTAACAGCAGACCAAGACTTCAGACTATTTTACTTTTATAGAGCACATATTTAACCTGACCTTGAACCCCAAATTTTACTAGAAGCAGAATAAACATATTCATGAGTGTTTTTCCCCCAAACACTTACTTTTACAATTACTAATTAAATCAAAAACACACAGAATATCACACCACCCCCCTAAAATCCCAGATTTTGTCTGTCTCTGTTCAATGTATGTGAATAAAAACCCGCAGTGTACTGAAATGCATAAGAGAAGAAACAAAAGTATGCTAGACAAGGAGTCAGAAGACCACAGAACTACACCCCAAATGCCCCTCAGTGGCCATGTGGTCTTCAGCAAAATTTCAATATTCACTTTTCCGTTGCGACTTAAAAATATTTAAAGCAAACAAGCAAATTATTATGCAAAAAAACCCAAATAAGAATAAATTAGTTGAAAATACGAAGATGGCAGTAGTTCACTTCGATTGCCATGTTTTGTTGAATATGCAGTAGTTTATGTAAAAGGACTTACAAAATGATATTTTCCACTAAATAAGACTAAATATTTTGGCAAAAACTTTATGTTGAACTAGAAAATACAAGAATGATTTTAGATAGCATGTTTGTGTACAAACTGAAATTTTACCCAATGATGATGACCTCAATTGCAGTAGAATTTTTCCCCCAAGCAAGCTCTCATTCAGCAAAACTCAGTTGTTAAATTAAACAGATGGTGATAACAAAAAAATTAATGAACACATACTTGTTTGCTTTCTGTACTAATTTGCATTTCTAAATTACTCAGCTTATGCAGCAATTAAGCATTAATTGCTTTTAGACAAATGAATATCTCAAATGAATGATGATTATGACAGAATTGCCTAAGAAAAATGACTCCTATTGGCGTTGCCCCAATGCAATATTCCATCGAGTTATTTTTTTCAATATTTATTTATTTAGTTTATTATTTTTTACTTTCTATTACAGTTGATACACATTATATTAGTTTCAAGTGTACATCCAGTGATTAGACATTACATAACTTACTAAGTGATCATCCCAGTAAATCTTCTACCCATCTGACAAAATACATAGTTATTAGAAAATTATTGACCATATCTCTTATCCTGTATTTCACATCCCCATGACTCTTCTGTAACAACCAATTTGTGCTTCTTAATCCTTTCACCTTTCTCACCTACCACTCTCAACCCACCTTCCCATCAGGTAACCATCAAAATGCTGTCTGTATCCATGAGTCGTCTGTTTCTGTTCTACTGGTTCATTTATTTTGGTTTTTTTAATATTCAATTGTTAATAGATATATATTTATTGCCACTTTATTATTCATAATTTTGATTTTTTGATTCTTCTTCTTAAAGAAGACCCTTTAAACATTTCATATGACACTGGTTTGGTGTGATGAACTTTAGATTTTTTGTCTGGGAAGCTCTTTATCTGTCCTCCAATTCTAAATGATAGGTTTGCTGTGCGGGTCCTTTGGTTGTAGGTCCTTGATTTCTGTCACTTTAAATATTTTTTGTCAATCCCTGCTGGCCTGCAAACTTTCTGTTGAGAAATCAGCTGACAGTCTTATGGGAACTCCTTTGTAGGTAACTAATTGCTTTTCTCTTGTTGCTTTTAAGGTTCTCTTTTTGTCTTTAACCTTTGACATTTTAAACATGATGTGTCTTGGCATTGGTCTCTTTGAGTACATTTTGTTTGAGATTCTCTGCACTCCCTGGAACTGTATGCCTATATCTTTCACCTAGTTAAGGAGGTATTCCATCATTATTTTTTCAAATACATTTCCAATTTCTTGTTCTCTCTCTTCTCCTCCAGACACACCCATGATGTGAATGTTGGTACACTTGAAGTTCTCCCAGAGGCTCCTTAGACTATCCTTATTTTTTGGGGTTCTATTTTGTTTTTACAGTTTTGATTGGGTGTGTTTTGCTTCCTTATCTTCCAAACTCTGTTTTGATCCTTTGCTTTATCTACTCTACTGTGATACCCTGTAAATTATTTTTCATTTCAGTTTAGGGTAGCCTTCATTTCTGACTGAATCTTTTTTATGCTGTTGAGGTTCTTACTAAGTTCATTGAGCATTCTTATAACCAATACCTGAACTTTGCATCTAGAAGATTGCTTGTCTCCATTTTGTTTAGTTCTTTTTCTGGAATTTTGTCCTGTTCTTTCATTTGGGCTATGTTTCTTTGTCTCCTCATTTTGACAGACAGCCTTCCAGTGTTTGCTTCTATGTATTAAGTAAAGCTGCCACATCTCCCAGCCTTAGGGATTTGCCTAATGTGGTAGGCGCCCTGTAGGGTCCAGTGGCACCGTCTTCCAGATCACCCAAGCTGAGTATTCGAGGTGCACCCACAATGTGGGCTGTGTACACCCTCCTCTTGTAGTCGAGCCTTGATTCTTGTTGCAACCTCAATGGAAAGGATTTACCCAGACCGATCAGCTGCAAGGACTGGCTGCGACCTCTGAAAACCAGCCTCCAACCACCCTGATTTCTGACCATGGAGAATCACCTGTGCAGGGGCCCACCCCACAGAGCAGGACTTACTTCGGCAGGGCTCTGGTGCTCACTGAATCTGTCCCTTGAGTGTGTTGCTTGTGGAGGTGGTTGGGTGGGCCTTTAATGTGATCTGAAGCTGTCTACTGCGTGAGCTGGCTCTGGGTCCTCCTGGGAGGTACAGGCCAAGGTCAGCCACTGCCTGTGTTCTGCCAGGAGCCACCTGGCATGAGCTACAAAGTGATCTGCAGGTGGCCGCTACTTGTGCTGGGCTTGGCGGTGCCCAGGGGAGGCCAAGCTGTGAGCCAAGACTGGGTGCTGCTAGTGCCAATGCTGGGACCACTCAGCAAGGGGCATGGAGCATGTTGAGGTCAGATGCTGCTTGTATCGAAGACTGTAGGAAAATCTGAAATGTGAGCAAGGTAGCTATTCCTGTGGAAAAGCCACTGGAAACAACTTGTGTTGGCCTGAAAGTTGGGTTGGCCTTGGGGAGTCACCAGAGTGGGGAAACAGTGTGAGCCAGGTTGATGAAGTCTTAGATATGGTGCTCATCTGCTGGCTTTGTGGGGGGAGAGCTCATCAAAGGAACAGTGTCCACTGCCAATCCTCGTGTCTGGGAGAAAGTTGCCCCCTCAACCCTGTCCTGATGCCGGACAATTCACTTCCTCCTCATACGTCTCTGTTATCTTTCAGTCTGCTGCCCTAGCCCTGAAGCTCAAAGGGAGTAAGTCCGAATTAGTTCACGTGTGGACCCTTTAAGAGGAACTGCCTGCAACTCCAGAAGGCTCTGTCCCCTCAGCCTCAATCCCTGCTGGTTTTTACAACCAGAAGTTACAGGGACTTCTGTACCAACACTAGAACCCTGGGCTGGGAGGCCTGGTGTGGGGCTGTTACCTCTCACTCCTCAGGGGGTCCTCCACAGCTGAGATATCTTTCCTGATTTTTATCCTCCCCTCATGGGTGTGGAACCAGCCCATTCTGTGTCTCTGCCCCTGCTTTCAGTTTCAACGTGGCTTCTTTTTTACCTTGTTGTAGGACTTCCATTCGGCCCCATTTCAGGTGGTTCAAAGTGATGGCTGTTCTGTAGTTTAGTTGTAATTTTGATGTGGTTATGGGAGGGTGCAAGTACTGTGTTTACTTATGTCGCCATCTTGACTGAAAGTTTCATTCTGTCGAGATATTTTCAAGTGTAAAAAAGAAGGAATAAACAACAATAATGTTGATTTATTACATTTTGCAATATGGCCTTTACACCATATTTTGAAAAGCATGTTATCTTACATATATAAATATTATAAAAAATCCAAAATTTTCAGGGTTATTGTGACCTTTTATATGTGAAACTCAACTATTTCTTAAAATGGTTGTTGATAAAAAGAAACTGTAAATGATAGTGAAGTGACATTATAATTTAGCCAGGTCAACCTAACATTTTATCATACTACTTTGGTGAGATAAGGCACTTGGTCGGATAGATGACTAGAATAGGGCAATGGGAAAGTTTGCCATGACTAAAGGAAATCAAATGAACACAAATCAGGTGCATGTTCAGAGGGCATTGGTTGAATAGAAATCCACGAATAAACCTGAGGGTAGAACCACAGAGGAAGGCATTCAGTTGAAGGAAGTTTAGTAGTCTTAGGAAAAGGTGTAATACATAACATTGTAAGAATATATGTCCTGCTGAGCAACAAAATACAAAGTGTGGAAAAGATATGGTGTTTCCTCATAGACAGGGGAAAATTTACATAGAGATAAGATATAACAGTGAATCTGGATTGCAACCATTCTTACACTTTGTAGGGTTTGTATTTTTCTAAAAGTATAATATCTGGTGCATTTTAAATGAATGTGTAATTTATAATGAGTGAAATTCACATATACTGAGCACAGATTATTATAAAATTCACTGGGCTGACACTGGTTAACAAAATTCTCCAGGTTTCAAGCGGGCCGTTCTACAACACATCACGTGTACACTATGTTGTGTGTTTGTGGCCCCGGCTCAAGTCTCCTCCACCCAGCACCGTTTACTACACTCTCTTCTCCCTTCCCCTAATCTCTATTCCCCTGGCAATCAACACACTGTTGTTTGTATCCATCCATTTTTTTCTCTTTTTTTCCTTTTTATTTGAATATCTCCACCTTTCCCACTCAACTCCCCCACTGACAGCTGTCAGCCTGCTCTCTGTGAGCCTGTCTCTACTTTGCTTATTAGTTCACTTTTTATGACTGTCTTATTTCACTTAGCGTAATGTCTTTCAGGACCGTATGTGCTATCCCAAACAGTAAGATTTCCTTCCGTTTTACAACCAAGTAGTGTTCCATTGTGTAAATGTACCATAGCTTTTTTTGTCCACTCAGCTACTGATGGGCACTTGGGCTGCTTCCAGATCTTGGCTATGGCAAATTACACTGCAATGAACATAGAGGAGCATATATTCTTTCAAAATAGTGTTTCCTGTTTCTTCAGATAAATTCCCCAAAGTGGAATTGCTGGGTTGTAAGGCAGTTCTATTTATAATTTTTTGAGGTATCTCCATACTGCTTTCACAGTGGCTGCCGCAGTCTGCATTCCCACCAACAGTGCACGAGGGTTCCCCTTTCTCCACGTCCTCACCAGCACTTGCTTGTTGATTTATTGATGATGCCCATTCTGACAGGTGAGAGGTGATACCTCATTGTGGTGTTAATTTGCATTTCTCTGATGATTAGTGACGTTGGGCATTTTTGCATGTCTTTTGACCATCTCACAAGACCTGAACCCATGAAACTCTTACAAGAAAACACAGGGTGTAAGGTCCTTGACCTTGCTCTTGGCAATGTTCTTTTTAATTCAACACCAAAAGCAAAAGCAGCAAAAGCAAAAATAATTAAATAGGAGTGTATTGAACTAAAAAGCTTCCGCACAACAAGGGAAATTATCAACAAAATGAAAATGCGACCTAAGAAATGGGAGAAAATATTTTTAAATCACAAATCTGATAACGAGTTAATATCTAAAATATACAAGTAACTCATACGACTGAAAAGCAAAAAACAAACAAAAAAACAAAACAAAACAAAACACAAATAACCCAACTGAAAAAGGCACAAAAGATGAATAGATTTTTTTTTAAAGAAAACATGCAAATTGGCAGTAGGCACATGAAAAGGCGCTCAACATCACTAATCATTAGGGAAATGAAAATCAAAATCACAATGACACATCACCTTATACTTGTTAGGATGGCTATTATCAAAAATATAAGAAATACCAAATGTTGTTAAGGATGTGGGGAAAAAAACCAAAAACGCTTTGTGCCCCAGGTGGTGTAGCTCGGTGGATTGAGCGCCAGCCTGTGAACCACAGCGTTGTTGGTTCGATCCCCAGTCAGGGCACATGCCTGGGTTGCAGGCCAGGTCCCCAGCAGGGGGCACACGAGAGGCAGCCACACATTGATGTTTTTCTCTCTTTCTCCCTCCCTCTCTCTAAAAATAAATTAGTCAATATAAAAACAAAAACAAAATCCCCTTTGCATGCTGTTGGTGGGAATGTAAAGTGGTACAGCAATATGGAGGTTCCTCAAAAAGTTAAAAACAGAACTACCACAGGATCCAGCAACCCCATATCTGGATATGTATCCAAACAGAATCATTATCTCAAAGAAATAGCTGCACCCTCACGTTCACTGTAGCATCACTCACAATAGCCGAGGTGCAGAAACACCCTAGGTGTTCATCAGCTAATGGCTGGATAAATAAAATGTGGTGTATATGTACATACAAGAAAATATTATTCAGTCTTAAAAAACAATTCCTGCCTTTTGTGACAACATAAATAAACCTGGAGGTCACCTCGATAAGTGACATAAGCCAGACTGAGAAGGACAAATAATCCGTGATATCACCTATGTGTGCAATCCATAAAGACCCAGGAAGAGCGGAAGTTGGACCTATAGAAACAGATTAGAAAGGAGGTGATTGGCCAGGCAAGGGATGAGTGAAATACGGACATGTTAGTGAAAGGGAGGGAACTTTCAATTATAAGATGAACGAGTTCTGAGGACCTAATGTGTAACATGTTGTAACATGTTGACTGTAGTTGATAGTACTCTATCGTGTAATTGAAATTTGCGAGGTGAACAGACCTTAAATGTTCTATAAAAAAAAATCAGTAAAAATGGTTAAAGAAAAAGAGTTCAGAGGCCAAATGAGAAAAATGTACTACTTTTTTCTAGTCACATAACATTATCGAATAGAAATACACTCATGAAATAATAAATTGGAATAATACTTATTTAAGAGCAATTATAAAATTCCAATATGAAACACATTTCTTTGGGGGAAGGTTTATATTTCTTCTTTATAAGCTTCTGATGATTCAAAGGTTTCAATTATTTCCATATAAGAATATATTCACTAATAAGCTGAATTAACTCAAATAGAATTTTCTGCATTATTAGCCGCAGTACACAATCCTCATCTGCTGTAACTGAATGATCTTTCATTTCTTTCCACTTTTGCTACAAATAGACTCTTCCCGAAGATTATGGAGAAAGTGTGCTCTGTGGTTTTTATTTGGGGTTGGGGTGGGAACTGGTGATGACCCTTTAATAGCTTCATTATTATGCTCTGATTCTCAAATGAATGTAGAAGTGAAACTTTTCATATATTAGTGTTCAAAGCGTCTGAACGTCCTCCAACGTCTGCTTTGCAATATAGACACATTTTAATAGTAAGTCACTTCTTGCTCATTTTATTTTCCTGAATTTCAGTTTACCCTTAAGCTGAAAACACCGCCTCAAAAAAAAAATCAATACTTGTAACTTATTCTTAACGAGAACACAGGAAACGTTCAGAAACTAAGAACTGCTATTTCCCAGAATTTTTTTAGCTGTGCTTGTTTGTTATATTCTGTTATACCCCAGGCATTCAACATTTTAGAATCCCGCCGCAGGTTTGTTCTGAACCCCGATGAAAACACTGACAGTTCAGAAAAGATGGGAAAACTAAAAGAAAAACAAAACTCAACTCACCGTATGACATTGAGCTTAATAAAACCTCCGGCGGAAAACCAATATGCTTTAAAACTAAAGAATTAAATATATATTCCTGAAGAGAAGCCAGTTTATAAAGCGTATCATTTTCTTTTAGACAGGACCTAGTAACATTTTATTTTATTTTCCTTTTTTCGGGGATAACCCTCTACATTTTTGCGTGTGTAGTCTCTTGAGAAGCCTGAAACTCTCACAAGTCTGGAGTGAAGGACAAGTCATGTTTCTCTTGGAGTAGGTTTCGTAAGCTTATATCTCTGTCATGTTAAAGTGACCACTGACACCTGGAACCCTTTGCCATCAAACTTGACACTGATTAATACAAGCAAGTGGACATATTCAGAAATATTGAAAATAATCAGAATGACAGTTTATTGAACAATTTATATATGGTTGGTAGAACAAACTCCCATATTTTGCCGTATATAAGGCACACATTTCTGCCCAAATTGGTGAGGGAAAAATAAAGATGTGCATTATACACGGGTAGCACTGATTCTGTATCTGTATAAATGTTTTTAATTCTTTGATTTATGCTGATGCATTAAAAGTGTAACTCGAGAAAGCAATAACGATATCCGTGTGCAAAATAACACCCTGGAATATGATCATCAGTTTTGTTTCTAAATATAAATAAATAAAACATTGAATTCAAAAATTGAAATGGAAGATTTTTTCCCTGAAAGTCTGGGCCAGAAACATGGGTGCACGTTATACATGGCAAAATACAGTATATACTAGGTGCTTTTATTTTCTTCAGGTTTCACATAAAAGTGCAGTTATATTGTACTTGTTTTTCTCTTACTTATTCTACTTAGCATGATACCCGCTAGGTCCATCCATGCTGTCTCAGATGTTATGGATTCATTTTTATGACTAAATAATATTCTATTTACAACCACATCTTGTTGATCACTCATCCACTGATGGGCACTTGCATTGCTACCATGTATTTTAAATGTGCTACAGTGAATATAGGGGTGCATATAATCTTTCGAATTAGCGTTTTGGGTTTCTTTGAATATATTCGCAGAAGTGGGATTGCTGGGTCAAAAGGCAGAGCCATTTTTAAGTTTTTTGAGGACACTCCACACTGCTTTCCTCAGTGGCTGCCCCAGTCTGCGTTCCCACCCACAGGGCACGAGGGCTCCCCTTTCTCCACATCCTCGCCAGCCCTCGTTGTTTGTTGATTTGTTTATGATGGCCATTCTGACTGGTGTGAAGTGATATATTATTGTAGTTTTAGTTTGCATTTTTCTTGTGTGTGCTGGACAGCTGTATATCCTCTTTGGAGAAGTGCATTTAGGTTTATCATTCATAGGTGCTGGAATTTCTCAGATGTTTTTCTGCATCTATTGATATCATCACATGATTTTTATGTTTTGTTTTGTTTATGTGGTGTATCACAATTATGGATTTATGGATATTGTACCAACCTTCCATCCCCCAGAATGAATTCCGTTTGATCATGGTGTATGATCTTTTGAATGTATTTCTGGATTTGGTTTGCTAACATTGTTTTGAGAGTTTTTGTACCTATGCTCATTAGGAATACTGACCTGTGATTTTCTTTCTTTGTAGTGTCTGTATCACTACACTACAAAATTTTCAACGGTTGCACATGGGCACTTGGTCCCCTTTTGGCATCTCTGTCCTTCCTACTAGCCGCTATGCGGCTTCTTCTATAAATCTTTTGTTATAAGACTTCTGTTCACCCAGTCTTCGGTTGGCTATTTAGATTGATTATACTGTAATGTAGTTGTAATTCCATTTTGGACCTGGGAGTAGGTGGGTGGAACTTCCACCTACTCCACTGCCATTTTGCATCTTCATGAATCATTTTATGTTGCCATTCTGATGCAGTTTTTGGTACATTCATTTAGTAAAAATGTGATTCATTGTTCATCTGAAATTCAAATTTAAATGGCTGTCCTATATATTTATGTCAATCTTACTTAAAATAATTAAGCTTGGTAGTTATTTTATGTAGTTGTTATTTTTATTATTCTTAGAAATAAAAGGTTAAAATAATATTACGTGTACCTGTATTGTATTCATAGCTAGCGTGCACACACACACACACACACACACACACACTCAAACTCCATTTCATTGTCTTTTGTTAAGAATGCTTTTTCTTCACATGACTGCATGGAAGCCTCCTTGTAACCCAATAATTACCTACCTTTGCGGAGCCCCATCAGATTCACAGAAACTCATAAAAACTCAATTCAAATTTCATCTCCTGTCCCTACTTATCATATTGTTTTCTTTTTCTTCAGGAAACTTATTGCTATTTAAAACTTATTTGGCCAATAATATAAATACATAACTTAGAAAAATCCTTCCTCCGCGTCCTGGTGGTACAGCAGACGTCTCGCAGGGGTGTGAATGAAAGCCAGATGTCAGCTGAGGAAGATGAAAGAATCAACTCAATGAAATCTTTCAACAGGTGTGACCGGTCCTGTTCTGCCGTACTTGAGAAATTCTGTCCATTGAGAAAAGCAAACATTTAAGGTGAAAACAAAAAACAAAATTTTGTAGTTAAACATGTCATGCCTTAAAAATGGAACTGAACTCTCTCATAACATACATTACATGTAAAATCACGAGAGATCCTAAAGGAAAGGCGAGCTCACTTTAGCCATGGTTAAAATTATTGGGTTATAATTCCAATTTGCAGTTGGAAGAGTTTGAGACTTAGTCATGCATCCTAGAAGGCTGAATAGAGAAAAAAGCATACACTGCCCTGGGGGCAGTGAAGGGGGGAGAGGCAAGGCATATACTATGCATGCTTGAAAGTAAATAAATATACTATATTTATTTTTAAATTTATAAATTACTTGAAACGTTGTCAGTTAGTCACGCTTCAATAAAATATACCTAAAATTAATTCTTGACTATATGGCTTAAAAGACTTTGATATTTAGGATACTTTCTCTTAGTTTTTATATCGCTTCTTAGGAATTTATATCAATCTGAATAACCATCATTTGACAACTGCCATTTTAATAAGTTGACAGTATTTCTTCTAAACACAGTTAATAACATAAACACAGACTCATAATATTCTTAAAGCATATCTCTTTAAGAATGAAATAACACATACCACACATTGCTGTCAAAAAAAACTGGACTGATAATTTTCACTTTTATATTACTTCAAAGTAATATTAACATGTTTTAGATGGAATTGAATTATGAGTTACTCACGGATTCTTTGCCTTGCTCACTTCGTGTTGGTAAGACCAAAAAAAAAAAAAAAAGCCTTTTAAAAATGATATATAGTTTTAATAATACAATAGTATGTACAAAAAAATCAAGCTCTAAGGCTTCAATTCTTATAAATCAAAATCTGTATTGTTAAAGAGCTTGTCAGTTTCACTGTACCTTTTTTTCCTAAGTAAAAACTTACTTGTAGAGTACCACCAGGCATTGTTATTTACACCCGATAATTATTTTCTATCTTACTTTTATATCCCTTCATAATAAAATACAAGTTTCATGTATAAGTAAGTTCTTAAAAATTTATAGAACTCTAAGGAGAGACATATATTAATGTATCCTTAAAGTTGGGTGCCAAATAATTACCTTTTAGGTCATTGCCTTGGTGGATGCTTGTGAAACTGCTAGTAACATGCACATGTTCCTTTTATAAAACATGTGGCACGTATATTATCCAAAGCTTTCTGGTCCACAATGGGAGGAAGCTCAGCCATTTCAGAAAGTGATATGCTAGACAAGCCACGCATTTGAGAAGGGTACATAATTAAATCATGATCAGGTGCACGGCATGAGTATCTGTAGTAGGATTAGTGTTGTGATTAATATTTAAAGTTCTTAAGACCTAATTTTTTTGTTTTTCTGTGAATAGTATGAGGAGATTAATATTACTGGTTATAATGATTTGCCTTTCCATAAGAACTTTGTTGCATATGGAAACACTAAAGAAATGACAGTGAAATCACTAGAAAATATTACTTAAAACCTCTTGAATCAATGATGTAGATACTAGAATGTGAAAGTTTTAAACAGTAATTTGGAAAATAAAAATGGAGAAAGGATAGTTAACCTAGATAAGACATTTATGTTTCTGGAAAGAACAGCCTAGACCAGTCTTTCAATGAGTTGGGTAACTTACTAAGTTGTTTGCAACTCTGCTTTCTATGATTAATTATGCTTAAGATTGATCTATACAAGGAATGGCTACATAAATCTAGGTTTCAATTTGGCATGGTAATGAAATGTGAAAAGTAAATTAATATTCCTGTCTTTTGTTATCTCTACAAGCCTAAATTGGTTATAGGGAATATGATAACTCACTTAACTTAGTTCAAGAGAGCTCAAATTATTATCCTCAGGGCGATAGCAATATAACTGAAAATAAAAAGATACTATAAACCAATAGTGAAACATATTGCATAATAAATATAAAATAAGTCTTCAACACATACTTTTGTTAAAATCATTGAAATTTTAGTGAATCTCGTCTGATCACAGAGCCTGAGATAGCTAAGAAAGGGAGATTAAACTATATTCCTTCAAACTAAAAAGTATTTGCACAGCAAAGGGGAGACCATCAAGAAAATAAAAAGACGACCCATGGAATGGGAGAACATAAAATTAGCGAATACATCTGATAAGGGGTTAATATCCAAAATTTATAAAGAATTCACAGAACTCAACACCCAAAAACCAAACAATCCAATTTAAAAAATGGGCAAAGGACCTGAATAGACACTTCTCCAAAGAGGACATACAGACGGCCAATAGACATATGAAAAGATGCTCCATGTCACTAATCAACAGAGAAATGCAAATTAAAACCACCATGAGATATTACCTCATACCTGTCAGAATGGCCATCATCAATAAATCATAAACAACAAGTGCTGGCGAGGACGTGGAGAAAGGGGAACCCTAGTGCACTGTTGGTGGGAATGCAGACTGGGGCAGCCGCTGTGGAAAACAGTATGGAGTTACCTCAAAAAATTAAAAATGGATCTGCCTTTTGACCCAGTGATTCCACTGCTGGGATTATATCAAAAGAAACCCAAAACACCAATTCAAAAGAACATAAGCACCTCTACATTCATTGCCGTGTTATTCACAATCACCAAGATGTGGAAGCAGCTCAAGTGCTCATCAATATATGAGTGGATAAAACAGCTGTGGGACTTTTACACAGTGGAATACTACTCAGCCATAAAAAAGAACATTTTACCCTTTGCGACAGCATGGATGGACCTGGAGAGCATTAAGCTCAGTGAAATAAGCTAGTCAGAGAAAGACAAATGTTATATGATTTTACTCACATGTGGAATCTAATGAACAAACTGAACTAATAAGGAAAACATAGACAGGCTCATAGATAGAGAGCAGGATAACAGCTACTGAGGGGGGAGCAGGGGAGGGAATGAGCAAAACAGAAAAAGGACTAGTGGACATGGACAACGGTGTGGTGAATGTAGGGGCGTGGGGGTCAGGGGGTTACATGGTAACTGGGAAAATACAATACAAAATTAAAAAAACTATATCTCCGATGAATTTACTTCTTGATTTAATCAGTTGCTTACCTTATGGACCTGTACAGTACCTTACTATACCCAGTAAGACTAGGAATGTGTTAGAATTGTGATCTTTCAAAAGAAAATGGGTTCAACTCTTGGAAAGCAAATTTTCATTAAATACGTCAGACTACAACAAATTAGATGGCGGACTCTAATAGTAATAGCTTGTGTATAAAGATAGAAAAGAATAATTAAAAATTTTTTTAAATTCATTTAATTTATTGGGGTGGCATTGGTTGATAGAAGTATATCGCTTTTATAACTGAAATGCAGGTTCAGCAGCCTGTCGCCATGAAAGTCAAACTCGTGAGTCAGGTGCTGGTACCAAAGAAAAGAGGTTTACTCAGGGGCTGCACGACCTGGGAGAATGGTGGATCCTGGTCTCAAAGACAACCCCTCCTTCCTGCTCAGGCCCAAGGTTCTCATAGGGATAAAGGGAGGAGGGCTTTTTTAACTTTATTTCTATTGTTGACACTATTACAGTTGTCCCCACTACCCCTCCCCGCGCCTTTGCCCACCTCCACCCATCCGCCACCCCCTCTTCCCTCTGTCTGTGTCTATGGCTTATGCAATGTACGAGTTGTTGTGTAGGGGCTGGCCCTACAAAGCTAAATTTATCCCATCAGGGCCTGGACCTGTCTAGATCTCCCTTTGGTTGCATGGCTTATGCGGCGAATTGGGTCATGCTCTGATTTGGTCTCAATCCTGCCACTGAGTGTGTTGTTTCTGGGACCACTTGGGAGGGACTCACAATGCAAGTCAGTGGCAGGTATTGCCTGTCACTGGCCTGGAGCTACCTGTTTGGAACTACAAAGTGATCCACAGTTCGCGGCTGCCTCTGCTGGGCCTGGGTGCGTGTGTGAGGAACCAAACTGTGCACCAAGGCCAGTTTCCACCAGCCCCATACCCGGGGTGTATCAGCAGAAGGCCCAAAGCTCCTAGAGATATGCTTCCTCCTGCTACCTGCCTGTGAAGCCCAGTCGCTAAAAAGGATTCTGGTGGAATAGGAGTGTATAGGGTAGGTTCTCAGTGAGTCACCAGGTAGGGGGGGAACGGTGTTCACCAGATTGATACAAATTCAAACTAGGACACCAGTCCTGGGTTTGAGGCCACATAGCAACAGTCTTATGTTATACCAAGGTCAGAGGTCACCTGCCAGGTCACAAGGGCCTCAGGGAGTCTTCACATTGAGGCCAGCAAAGCTTATTAGCCCCAAAGGGACCAAGTTTTGGCCTCTTTGTGAAAGGTGAGCTCTGCATAGGAATGATGTCGCCGGGTGGGCATGGGAAGGAAAAATGGCCGTCGCCCAATAGCCACACAACTGTTTTTCCGAGAGTCTGCCTGGACCTCCTGCTATCTTGAATATATCAAAGCAATGCTGCAAGAAACATGGATTCATCTATCGTTTTGAATTTTTTTTTATTTCTTTGTGTAAATACCCAGATGTAGAATTGCTGACATATATGGTATCGCCATTTTTAGTTTTTTGAGGAAACTCCAGACTGTTTTCCACAGTGGCTGCACCAATTGACCATCCCACCAACAGTGCAGAAAGGTTCCCTTTTCTCCACATCCTCGTTTGCATTATTTGTTCTTTGTTGGCTTTTTGATAATAAACATTCTGACAGGTGTGAGATGCTATATTGTGATTTTGATTTGGTTTTCCTTGATGATTAGCCATGTTGAGGAGATTATCTTAAAAAGTAAGAACCCCTGAATTAAGCAGCTATGATGAACTAGAAAAAGACTTGAGAGAAAACTACCACGTCCCTCAGCCATGTTTATGTCCTGCCAGAAACAGGAAAGTACAGATTTTCCAACTAAAAAGATCTAAAATTCTGGACATGTTCTAATAATCACAGAGGGGCACAGACTGTTCAGAATTTAATAATTGCTAACACGTTAAAGGGCAATCTCTAATCTCTTTGTATTTTGTATAATGGATTCATAAGCAATGCTTTTGTAACCAACTTTGATTGCAAGGATTCAGCGGCTGTTATATCACTTGAGTGTGAAATCTGAGAACAGATATTCAGGTGTCAGCCAAGTAGCAGACGAGGGAGCTCCAGCCTCCTTCCCTTACAAGAACATTAAAAACAACAGCTACAGACAGGCTGAAAGAACTTTGTAAGAAACTATTTAAAAATCTACAGCCACCAAGTAAACACTGAATCGAGGAAAGGCCATATTCAAAACAGTTTTTGACTCATTTTTTTACCTGCCCTTGCCTAATGCTTTCCCTGGCGGGTCCCAGCCAGGAGCAAGTAGCCCAGTTCTGGATTTTCTGCCTTGGGCCACAAGGAGCTAAGCAGAATGTATTTACAACATTCTAACTTGCCTGGGAGCTGCCTGAAGGATTTGTTCCTGTCTCAACTAAGTGAAAGGTTATGAGGGAATCAGTGGCTTTGTTTAGGTTGCAGGCTCAGGAAACCTGCAAGAGACAGTGGCAGCCCCTGCGCAACGTAAAACCTGCAGGGGACCTGCAGGCCTCTACGTCTGCGGGCAACACATTAAAGCAGAGTGATTCAGTAGATCGGATGAGGGCCCTGCAAGACCCTGCGATAGACCCTTCGGAGAGCAAAGGCATTAAAAACAACACTGTATGGAGGAGGCATTGAGGGTCAGGGAGAGTACAAATAGAGGCCCAGGGAAAATGCGTGCTGGAAAGAGGCCAAAGAGCACAGATTTCACCAAACTATCCCGAGGCTCAGGGGCTCAGTAGTTAGCGAAGGCCTTTTCTGCCAGATTGCAAATAATGACAAAGTTGGTAGTTGTTTCAAGTGCCCAATTTGCAACAAAAAATCATAGGACATACAAGAAAAAAAAAAAAAAGAGGAAAGCATAGCTTAAGCAAAGTAAGAAAACAAATGTCCAGAAACTATCCTCGAAGAAGGACACACCTGACCTACTAGACTATGACTTAAAATCACCATCTTAAATACATTCAAAAAGAGAAAAAAGAAATGCCCTGGCTGGTGTAGCTCAGTGGATTGAGTGCCAGCCTGTGAACCAAGGGGTCGCGGGTTCGATTCCCAGTCAGGGTACATGTCTGGGTTGCAGGTCAGGTCCCCAGTCGGGGGCGTGTGAGAGGCAACCACACATGGATGTTTCTCTCCCTCTCTTTCTCCCTCCCTTCCCCTCTCTCTAAAAATAAAGAAATAAAAATTAAAAAAAAACATTGGGGGAATTAAAACTCTTGTGCATTGCTGGCAGAAATGTAAAATGGTACAACAGCTACGGAAAATACTATGGCGGTTCCTCAATTAAACCTAGAAATACTGTATGATTCAGCAATTCCACCCCTGAGGATATAACCGAAACGATGGAAAGAAGGAACTTTGACAGATATTCGTACATCTGTGTTCACGGCGGCATTAACCCAAGCTGAGAAATGAGTGGCTAAACTCTAAATGTCGTGTATACATTATAACGAAATACTATTCAGTCTTAGAAAAAGGGAAATTTGGACACATTCTGCCATAGAAATCAACTAAAAACATTATGTTAAGTTAAATAAGCTGGTCATGGCTTATTTAAACACTGCATGATTTCACTTATTTGAGTTTCCTAGAGTAGATAAATTCATACAGACTGAAGCATGTATGAAGTCGGCAGAAGCATGTCTGCCAGGCGTAAGTATGGGAGACCGGGGTTATAGTATTAATTTGGGAAGACACAAAGATCTTCCGGAGATGGACGTCAGTGATGGTTGATTGCACTTAATTCCACTGAACAGCATTTACTGTTGTAAATGGTTACCGTGATAATTTTTACGTTACATATACTTCATTACAATTTTAAAAATAGTAAAAAATGAATACAAAATGAATCCTCAAAGTGTTGGTAGAATAGTGGTAGTGTATTTTATAATGTGTAAACTCACCTACCAAATATCGACATCGCAGAAAAATAAAATGAAATCATAACCTCTTCCAAATGCAAAGTATGATTTTATGTGCAAGGAGACAAAGTATTTTTGTAAATGTGGAAATGTGCACAAAAGTTCTCTGCGGTAAACATTTCGAAATTCTTGTGCATAACGAGCCTTCCTGGAAGATTATGTGTCACTTTCCTCCGCAACTATTCAAGACCAAGTGTCTGCTTTGAGCCAATGGGCTCTAAGGGGAAGTCACATGTCACCACAGGCATGTGTTTTACGTACCAAAGAATGTATTTCCCAATGTGGAATTCCAGTTTTCTCTCCCCTGTCACAGCATCTGAGAAAATGAGCGGCGGGGGTGCATGTTTGAGAGGATGCATTTGTGAAATGGCGAAGCTTCTGCCATTCTGATTTTATGAATGGCGACGAAGCAGACGGTCCCCGTGGGACATAGGGCAGGAGGGAGGGCGGTAGCTTTATTGATGAGCCACGGAGATTTCCTAGTTGTTGTTACTAGCAAAACCTGACATATATAGCACAGAAATCGACACAACCATTTTTCTTTGACCATGATGTTTAGGGATATTACAAAAGTAAGTTTTCATATTGTTTTATACAGCTACAATACAAGACAGATAAGAGAATATGCCGTTGTTTGTATATTCATTTAACAAGTATGACATGTGCGCCCTATGGCCAGGCACTCTGCTGGTCACTGAGTAGATTTATTAAATAGTTACAGTACTTTGCTCGTGGAATTTATCATCTAGTGCTCGATAATAGGTAGCACTTATTAAGTGCTTATTCTATGTTAGGCTAAATATTTAGTGTTTTATACGTACTTTCTCTTTTCATCTCTGTGAAGTGAATACTGTTACAATCCCCATTGTATCAATGAGGAAGTGAAAAATCAAGAAGTTTGCGTGCTTGTTCAAGGGCACACGGCATGTAAGAGGCAAGGCAAGGTTTGAAGCCAGGCAGATAACACCCATGCCGGTTCTTCACTGCTATGTTATCATCAGTGCATATGGCCAGTCTTCCAACTCTGAAATACGGAAGAGTAAATGGCAGATGTTGCCTGGAATGAAAATTTTCACCAAGCTTCCTAGGTGAATTTCAAAAACAAAGCAAAACAAAAAAACCGAGGCAGATGGTCAGAATTTGAGAAACACTGTAGTAAATTGTACATGAGAAGTATTCTACCAGTTCACATTGGAAATAACAGAGCCTCTAAATACTTCCTGTCACAGTGGGAATGAATTCATGCTGACTCATGCACATCTTTTCCTCTGCCTTCTTTTATCCTCAGAACTGGTGAAGGATAAATAAAAGAGTTAGCAACATTAGAGCTGGAAATAATTGGTCTAACTCTCTATGGAAAGGCCGACTTGGGCAGTGAGTATGAGCTAGCATCAAATGAGGACAAAATGGAAGAATGGCCTATTAGCCAAATTTCAATGGGAAGTCAGTCAAAACAATTAATTAGACAATCAGCATTTCTTTAAACTTTGACTTTAGGAATTCTCTTCCAACCATTCTAGATTTTACCAATTTAATTTTACTGGTAAGCAATCTGTTTTGTTTCAAATTAATCAAAAGTGAAAACAAATATTTGCATCTAAATGAGTAAAATACTATTTCAGGTGGGCTCACTTCATTAAAATGAATTTACTGAGATTAAAATATTCATTATAATTAAGCACATGTTGTCTAATACAAGTACATTAACTTGAATGTTATTAAAGCTTAAATAAATCTGAATGTGATAAACACAACATTAAATGTGGCACATGATTTTAAAGAGCTAATTAGATTTTCTTGGTGCATTTTATATCTAAAAATTATGGAGAAGCAGCAATGCCAATTAGATAAACCATATTACTAAACAAGAGAAATAATGTTCTTGAATCCATTAACTTTTGTCTATTACTTTTCCAATTGGTATTTGAAAAAAACCTAATATATCTTCATGATAGTACATTGTAAAATCTTAAAATATTTTTGTAATAAGGTACACTTTTGTACACTTTTATGTTTTACTCTGCTATGTAAATTATATATTATGGGATATATAGTTATATAGGTATGTTTGTGTATTATATAGTACTAAACTATATATAAATTACATTTTAGATATCAAATATGTTTTATTTTACCTTAATTTAAGTATGAGCTAGATAAATACTAATGCTAGGTGCCGAGGGTACAAGAAAATAAGATACGGTCCCTATCCACTGCAAGATGTAGTTACCGAAATGTGAATTGTTTGAGAAAATCCCTCTGCATGCTTATGTTTTAACTCTCTTTTCAATCTCAAGTAGAATTTGCAGAAATTTCTGGAAAGAAATAGACGTTTACTTTGACCATTTAGGTGCTGGGAACAAATCAATCCTTTCTTTGTAGGAGACAACTTACTACAGGATGGCTTAAGCAAAGATTAAAGTAATACTTGGGACAGGTAAATGTAAGCTAAATTATAGATTTTAAATTTTATTTATAAACAGTTCAATCTTAAACTTTCTTTGTAGCTGAATAAAATTCAGCTAGCTAGTGTATTTTCAATCACACGCACATTGCTAAGCCCAAGAAGGTTCGGCTGACTTTGCTTAGTGAAGTCAATGCCCCGTGCAGTCCTGTTAGACAGAACTCTTTTCTGACCCTCTCCTGACCACGGGGATTTCAGGGACACTGGCGTGGTTTCAGGGGGCGTGGCATTCTTTTGGTGAGAACACTCTACGCAAGACTCATTTCAAAATGTACTATAAAATAAAACCCCAGATAACTTTTAGATGTATTTTGTCTTTTAAAGGAATAATGGGCATGTATAATGCTATTATATTGGGGTTTTCACCATTATTGTAGTTTTTCTCAAGTGTTAAACTCAATTTAGTTCGAGTTACAACCAATGATATATGAAGAGGAATTAAAACATGCACCCTTGGCCTCATTAGTCCCATGTGCTAAGGAACCTTGCATAACGTTCAACATATTAGAGTTTTCTATGCTGTTTCATTTAAGTCGATCCATTTTTTTTTATAATCTGTGTCACTTGTCTATAGAATATGTTCTTTTTTCTGCATAGCCTCATTATTTTTCTCAGTCAAGACATTAAAATATTTTATAAAGTTTTTCAAAGAGCGACTCCATATTAGTTTTTTATGGGACTTGTCACATCCCATATTAATGATAATATTAATTAGAGAAGTCTTAATAATTAAATGTGTTATTTAAATATTTAAAAGAAGGAAGGCAGTATTCACATGGAGACAGTGATCGCAGGCACCTACCTAGTGGACTTCATGAATTTTGAGAAAGTCTACCTTCTAACGATGGCTCATCGATCTTCACTGAGTTGAACGTAACATCCTCGGAATTACGTCAAACTACTCCATTTTGGTGTCTAGTGGAAGGCACACTGTTCTTTGCTCACTAATGACGGGCATACTACTGCTTTGCTTTCTTTGCATTACCGAATGACAAAATCCCAATGGAAATTATTTACCCTGTTCCTGCATCACCACAATGATAATTGCTGGGTGTGTGTATAACTGTAACAAAAGTTTTCATCCTGCCTTTTGAAGGATCAAAAAGTTATGTGCTGCTGTTTGAAATCTACCCTTTTGCTGCTGATAGAACTTTGACGGGACCAATTTATGGCAAGGGATCGTGGCCATCTCATATAAGAAGAGCTTAACGATAAGAATGTTTACCTTTTATTTTATACTGAAAAATAACTGAAATATTTTAAATATTCTCCAAAAGGCCAGGAACCTATTTTACCATCATGGCCACTATAGAAAGTTTTTTTCCAGTACAGATTTTGTCTAAAATATGAATAAAATGTTCACTATACAGTGTGACCCTGTTACATGGGAATCTTCTTTTATACTGTTCTTACTTTCCAGCATTAACACTCATTTCTCTTTGTCGAGTATTTTCAACATGCCCTAGATCATCGTGCGTAAGTAGGTACGCACAGATAAATATATGCACACATTTTTCAAGAAAAAAAGGAAAGATGCACCATTTCGATTAAACTGTCAGCTCTACAGAGAACTGTAAGACTGTTTATTTAGTTTATTCATAATAAACAATAAAATTTGCCTCAGTGCGCACATATGAATAGTTCTGATTAAATTCACCCTAAAATGAATCTTCTAGAAAATGGCCACGGTCAACTAATGGATGCTTGGTTTTCGTATGTAACTTGAATGGGATCACACCTTTAATCCACACAACTTGAAGAGACAGTGAGTGAAGATATAGTGGCCCCTCCTTACCTGTGGTTTGTTTTCTGTAGTTTCAGTTATCTGTGGTCAACTGCAGCCTGAAAATATTAAATGGAAAGTTCCGGTGATAAACAATTCACAGTTTTACATTGTGCGCCATTCTGAGTGGAGTGATGAAATCTCACATTGTCTTGCTCTATCCTGCTCAGAACGCGAGTCATCCCTTTGTCCAGCATGTTCACGTTGTATACGCTCCCTGCCCATTAGTCACTTAGTAACCATCTGGGTTATCAGATCAACTGTCGCAGTACCGCAGTGCTTGTGGTCAAGTAACCATTATTTTATTAATTAATAATGACCCCAAAGCACAAGAGGGGTGATGCTGGCTCTTCAGAAAAGTGCTTTAAGTGAAATTTCAATAGTTCTTGACTTAATAAAGAAAGAAAAAACTGCATGCTGAGATTGCTCAGATCTGTGGAATTAGTCTTCTACCCATGAAATTGTGAAGAGGCTGAAGTAATTTGTGCTAGTTTTGCTGTCACACCTCAAACTGCAAAAGTTACAGCCACAATGCATGATAACTGCTTAGTTAAGATGGAAAAATGGAAAAGACATTAAATTTGTGGGTGGAATACATGAACAGAAACCATGTTCTGATTGACAGCAACGTGTCGCAAAGCATTAAGTCTATACAAAGACTTCAGCAAGGGATTCTTGAAACTACTGATACCAAGCTATTTACTGCAAGTGAAGGATGATTACCGATTCAGGAATAGGCTTAGCATTTTATCATCTCATATCATCACAGGAACAGTGAGTAGTACAGTATAGTATGAATATTTTGAGACAGAGAGAGAGACAACATTTGTGTAACTTTTATTACAGTATATCATTATAACTGTTCTATTTTATTATTAGCTATTGCTCTTAATCTCTTACTGTGCCTAATTTATAAATGAAACTTTATCATAGGCATGTATGTACAGAAAAATATTATATATTATAAAAATATTTATATATATATATATATATATATATATATATATATATGGTTCAATACTACCTACAGTTTCAGGGACCCACTGGGGGTCTTGGAACATAACCTCTGCAAAGACAAAAAGACTACTGCACAACCCATAAACGACAACAGGCCATTTCAGACTTAGGTTTAACTCCAAAGAGTGTACCCTTAACCAATAGTCTACACATAAATCGTTTCATTAAAATACTTATTTGTACTATATCTAACAAATACATTCAAATAGATGAAATAAACCCAGTAAGACATTATTTAGCATTCATATTACCTATGTGTTTGCATAAAATGGGGCACACCTAATTAAATATCACTGAAACAGCCTGGGCTGGTGTGGCTCAGTGGACTGAGTGTGGGCCTGCGAACCAAAAGGTCACTGGTTCAATTCCCAGTCAGGGCACATGCCTTGGTTGTGGGCCGGGTCCCCAGTAGGAGGCGCACAAGAAGCAATCGCACATTGATGTTTCTCTCCCTCTCTCTCTCCCTCCCTACCCTCCTCTCTAAAAATAAATAAATAAAATCTTTTTTAAAAAAATCACTGAAACAAAGAAGTGAATCTAAAACTAGAATTCTAAACACAAGTGAGTTGGTCAAGATACTTTGTTGCTTTTAATCAGGAGTTCTTACTGGAGTTACTGAACTTATGGCAGAGAGTCAGTCACACAAGCCTTGCTCAACAAGTTCCTGAAAGACCCACGGAATTTTTTTTTAAATTTTGATTTTCAATTATATTTTTGGCAGAAAGGGTCCAACATTGACCCAGTAGGAAAATAATACATGTTGAAATAATATCGCTTTCAGAAATAATGATGTATAAGCAAGGGTAGTAATTAATAGAGTTATTATTTAAAGGCAGGGGAGGGGGCAATGAGAGGCTTACTCTGGAATTACTACCCAAATAATATATTTAGGCAAACCATATATTTACTACTAAACTCTTTTGTTTCTTAAACTCATGGCTAAAGAAAAACGAAATATTGATCTTTCAGATGGCACTAGAAGTGACTTTAAAAGAATTCTTGATGAGTATAAAACTATGGTTCCAGTGAATTTATCATTTGCTCTTCATTTTGGTGTTTTAGGCCGCCTAAGTGGTCAAATACTAAACAATCGACTGATGACCAAATGGAGTGATTTTATTAGGATGATTATTTCAGTCTTTTTATTTTTATTGAATGTATTGGAATGACATTGATTAATAAAATTACATAGGTTTCAGGGGTACAATTCTGTAACACATGATCTGTATACCGTACTGTGTGTTCACCACCCAACGTCTACTCTCCTTCCATCTCCATGTAGCCCCCCTTTACCCTCTTCTACCCCCTCCACCCCCTTTCCCTCTGGTCATCACCATACTGTTGTCTGTGTCTATGAGAATTTTTATTGCTTAATCGCTTCACCCTTTTTACCCAGCCCCCCAAGACCCTCCCCTCTGCTAGCTTTCAGTCTGTTCTCTGTATCTATAAGTCTGTTTCTATTTTGTTTGGTACTTAACTTCGTTCATTAGATTCCACATATAAGTGAAATCATATGGTACTTCTCTTTCTTTGACTGGCTTATTTCACTTAGGATAATGTTCTCCAGGTCCATCCATGCTGCCACAAAGAGTAAGATTTCCTTCTTTTTGTGGCCAAGTAGTATTTCATTGTGTAAATGTACCACAGCTTTATTGTCTACGCATCTACCAATGGGCACTTGGGCTGCTTCCAAATCTTGGCCATTGTAAATATGCTGCAATGAACATAGGGGTGCTTATGTTCTTTTGAATTAGTGTTTCGGGCTTCTTCCCAAAAGTGGAATCGCTGGGTCAACAGAAGCTCCATTTTTAATTTTTTGGGAAGTCTCCATACTATTTTCCACAGTGGCTGCCCCAGGCTGCATTCCCACCAACAGTACACTAGGGTTCCCCTTTCTCCACAACCTCACCAGCACTTGTTGTTTGTTGATTTATTGATGGTAGCCATTCTGACAGGCATGAGGTGATATCTCATTGTGGTTTTAATTTGCATTTCTCTGATGATTAGTGATGTTGAGCATCCTTTCATGTGTCTATTGGCCATCTGTATGTCCTTTGCCCGTTTTTAAATCAGATTGTGTTTTTTTCTTTGTTGTTGAGTTGTATAAATTCTTTATAAATTTTGTATATTAACCCTTTATCAGATGTGTCATTAGCAAATTGTTTCCTTTGTTGTGCAAAAACTTTTTAGTTTGATGTAATCCTATTTATTTTTTTTCTTTTTTTCCCTTAACCAAGGTAATGTATCAGAAAAAATATTGCTACAAGAAATGTCCAAGATTTTACTGCCTATGTTTTCATCTAGCAGTTTTATGGTTTTGAGTGTAACATTTCAGTCTTTACTCCATTTTCAGTTTATTCTTCTGTATGGTGTAAGAAGATACTCTAGGTTTTTTTTTTTGTTTTTTTTTTTTGGTTTTCTTTTTTTGCAAGCATCTGTACAACTTTTTCAACAAAATTTATGGAATAGCCTATTTTTTCTTTCCTCCTCATGAAATATTTATTAACCATATAGGAGTGAGTTTATTTCTGGGCTCTCTGTTTTGTTCCATTGATGTATAACTCTGTTTTTATGCCAGTACCATGCTGTTTTGATTATTATGGCTTTGTAGTATAGTTTAATATCAGGTAGTGTGATTCCTCCAACTTTGCTCTTCCTTCTCAAAATTACTGTGGCTATTTGGTGGTTTCATATACATTTTTGGGATGTTTGTTTTAGTTCTGTGAAACATGCCATTGGTACCTTGTTGGGAATTGCATTGAATCTATAGATCGCTTTGGGTAGTATGGACATTTTAATGATGTTACTTCTTCATATCTATGAACACAGTATATGCTTCCACTTATTTGTATCTTCCTCAGTTTCATTCTTCAGTGTCTTACAATTTTCCAAGTACAGGTCTTTTACCTCTTTGGTTAAATTTATCCCCAGGTATTTTATTATTTTTTAAGGAATTGTAAATTGGATTGTTTTCTCAGTTTCTCTTCCTGATAGTTCATTTTTGATGTATAAAAATGCCACTGATTTCTGAATATTTATTTTGTATCCTGCTACTTTTTGAATTCATTTATCAGTTCTAGTAGTTTTTGAAGGAATGTTTAGGTGGTCTTTATATACAGCATCATATCATCTGCAAATAATGAATTTTACTTCTTCCTAATTTTGATACCTTTTATTTCTTCTTATCTGATTGCTGTAGCTAGAATTTCCAGGACTATATGAATAAGAGTGATGAAAGTCACCCTGGGTGGTGTGGCTCAGTTGGTTGGAGCATCATCCCATAACCGAAAGTTTGTAGGTTTGATTCCCAGTCAGGGCACATACCCAGGTTGCAGGTTCAGTCTCCGGTGTGCGTGATCCCTAGTCGGGATGCATTTAGGAGGCGACCAACTGATGTTTCTCTCTCATGACAGTGTTTCTTTGTTTCCTTTCCTCTCTTCCTTTCTCTCTCTTTAAAAGCAATGAAAAAATGTCCTCAGGTGAGGATAAAAAAAAAAAAGAGTGATGAGAGCAGGTATCTCTGACTCACTCCCTATCTTAAGGGTAACACTTGTAGATTTTGCCCATTGAGTATGATGTTGGCTGTGGGTCTGTCATATGTGGCCTTTATTATGTCGATGTATGTTTCAGTCTTTTGAATGAAGCATGGAAACTAACCAACATGACCATTCATTATAGTAGTTTTGTAAACCAAATCAACAACATAATTACAACATATTTGCTGTAATTTATGGATTTTGCTTATTTGAAAATTAGTGTGAAAAAACCTGAGATATTGTGGAGTCTTTTGGAGGGTGACATGGTCATTTAGTGGAAGAGCCCCATTTGTGCCAAAATAACCTGGTTGCTCACCGAAGTGCTCAAACAAATTGAGTGGTCGTAAGATGACTATTATTCTTAAAAAGGTTTCCTGGTCTGGCTGGCATGGATCAGTGGATTGAGAGCCGGACTTTGAAGCAAAGGGTCGCCGGTTCGATTCCCAGTCAGGGCACGTGCCTGGGTTGCGGCCAGGTCCCCAGTGTGGGTCTTGCAAGAGGCAACCACACATGGATGATGTTTCTTTCCCTCTCTTTCTCCCTTCTTTCTCGTCTCTAAAAAATAAATAAATAAACCCTTTAAAAAAAAGGCTTTCCTCTGTAAGTGTATTAGTTTTCCAACTTTGAGGTTGACAGCAGGAGATTGATCTGCCTTATATCTAGCACAAAATTTTCTTTTTAGTGTGGGTCACAAAAACTTCAAGTGCCTTTGGATATCAATTCCTTTAGCTCTTACGGTGTTTTAAGAGCTAAAAACACCTGGATCAGTTGCCTCCAGCCACAAAAGATTGGCCATTTGCCATAGTATTCAATTCAGTAAGATACTATCATTGGGAGCTCAGACCTACCGTCATCAGTACAATCTACCTCTTTTCTAAGTATATTCACTATGCATCACAAAAAATATGTCAACTAACAGTAAATCAAAGACAACTTGCCAACCAATTTATTTTAACTAGTGTGCATGGGGGAGGGGCTTTATAAGAAATCCTATCATGACAAACCTTGACTCATCCCTGAAGCTGTGGTCAGGGTTCTAAAACTGCAGTGAGGCGAGGAGAAAGGGTATGTAAGAGTGCTCACATTCTCTCTGTCTCCAAAAATAGCAAAGTGCTTCCTTGAAACAACTGTATCAGCAACACAAATAGCATGTACCTGGTGATTTTAGCTAAGTGGCGCAATAAAAAAAAAAGTTAATCTATTAGAGAAGTCACACTTTGGAAAAGCTGTTTTTATGACTAAGAAGCAACAAGGATACTATCCATTTTCACTAAATGGCAGCCTGCTTAATGGCATTGAACTTAATCATTATAAAGATTTTTAGGGATACCAAAATCTAAACTAGTGCAAAGCCCGAATGGTTATTTGCACATAGGTCTGTGTATCTGGAAATAAGCATGTTTCTAAATAAAAGGCATTATACACAGATCATAAAACACATGAGAGAATAAGTTGTTTTTCTATATAGCCCAGGTATCTCTTTACCACACACATTTACAACTCTCTGTCATCACTTCATAAGTGATATGTTGATTAAAAAGTTGCTTCATATACATTATTTGAAATTGTGCGCTCTTCCATCATCATGGATACGTTATCAGAGAGCTGTGGCATTTTTTAAAACCCTATTGATTGTTTCTGTCATGAAGTGACAAAGCACCTTTGATATATAATTGGGGAGCAATGCATTTAAATAAGTTTTAATTTCTTGTGCAGCTGGAAGACAATAAACAGAAGCATGAGAACGAATTAAGCTGTATATAGGTCAATCATCCTATTAGGACTCTTCAGGGAACACATAGCTAATTTGCATAATTGTATTTCTATAGCTGCCAGACTGGCTGCTGTGCTGATACATGTGTTTGGTGAGTTCGAAAACAATAGAGCGAGGAGAAACTGAAAACTAGCCAAATACGTATGCATTTGTCAAAATATGTACTAATATTATGTTAAGGCTGTTTAAAAATTATAATTTACTAAATTTAGCCACTAAACTTTACATAATAATCTAAACTCCCTAGTGTTTACATAAACTTTTTCAATAATAATTACCCACTGTAAAAGTCTGACAAAACTTCCCATCAAGTTCAAGGCAAAATAGCATTTTTAAACTAATATGTTGTTTATTTTATAATAAACATTCATATTTTATCAACTTATGTCAAATTATATTAATTATAGCCTAATGATTATGCCATGGTAATCCAAGTTAAAACTGAGATTTTATATGTTTTGATGAATTACCATAAAAGTCCAAGTTATTTACTAAATACAAATTATTACATGAATATTCATAAAATTCATAAGAAAAAAATTAAAATATTTCTACTGTTTATTCAAAGATTACCAGAGATCTCTTAATTGCCCATTTTTAGTGTTATTAATATCACTGTTCTAATGTGTTTTTACTGAAGGACAAAGAAAAGTAAACAAAAACCATTCATAAATCAAAAATCACTCAAGCTGATCCAAAAGTCCGAACTAATTTCCTGTGAATCTACCTGGTATATTGCTTGCCAGAACTCAATGACTTATAATTTACTTGTTTAAGTGCAGTTACAATGTCATGATCCATGACCAAGGTTAGCCAAAGTGTGCAGACTTCCCAGAGAGTAAATAATCTAAAAAGCGAATTTATTTCGAGTGCATTACAAAACGAGCTTATTTTAGGCATTGACTATGTTTCTAATTTAAAACAATAATAAAGTGAGCACTCGTTCACCCAACCACAACTTTGATTCTGACGTCTATTATAAACTTGCAGCCGGATTCGTTAACTCCTGGCCTGCCTACCTTGCTGATTGTTGAGAAATATACAATGTTAGAGAGAAATATACAATGTTAGAGAGAAATATACAATGTTAGAGAGAAACAATCTGTCAACGTTCCTATTGATGAAACCAGGTGGCAGACAGCCTGGGACAAACCTAAATAAATACCTAAACTAAATGTAGTTTATTTTTCTTTACATTTTATTGTGTTTTAAAATTTTATTTTACTGAAAATTTGGGTCCATGGGAAATTTGAGATCACTTTCCTAACTGTGATTGCCAGTGGTTCTCAACACTGCTATTTTGAAAATCGGTGAAGATATTTTTGGTTTAAAGAATGGTGAGGGGGCATGGCTGACATTTAGGTGAGGCACAAGGGGTTCCAGGGTTTCCATGCACAGCGGCCCCATACCTTTCATCGCTTCTTTAAGAAAGTTGTCATTTCAAAGACAAAATCTTATTACCTTTATCTCATAATCATGATCTTTGAGTAAAAATGTGGTAGGCTCGCAAACATTCCAGTTGATGCTAGGCAAACAAGCTGAGAATAGTTATGTGATTTTTCCCCCCAGTAAATGACTTTCAAATTAAAACAAATGTACCTGGGGAAGAATGGTTGAAGAAAAGGCAAACATGCAGCTTTTGGGAGGAGTTTTGGAAATACAGGGGCGTCATCATTCCCTTCTTTATTTCATATCAACATATACTACATATATGGTTATGACCCGGCACAGACCCAGTGTCCCCTTTGTATAATAAATATTTATACTGTCTCTGTAGTAAATACTGTTCGTGTTCATTAATATCTAAGTTTCCTTTGCATTGCCGAGCCACTTCTGCAGTCATATTGGAGCGCTACCCTGGGTGTAGCCATTGACATGTAAACACATGCGGTAGGTTACATTTCTGCCCTGAGTCAGCTTTACTTTTCCGTTTCTTTCTTCTACTGCCCCAGTTACCTTCTAGGTCCAAAAGTCATAGCTAGAAGATAGAGTAGGGCCATTCAGCTCACATATGACTTTATATACGGACCAGATAAGCAATTATTATATGAAACTACTGAGATTCATGGATTTATTATTGCAACAAGGCTGATCTTACCCTGAATAATAATTAAAGATCATAATCCTTTCTATTGTCATAAAAAAAATGTGCAGGTGCTATAATATTCCTCCAACTCTGAATTTTAAAAAAGAATTCAACTAAATTCCCAATTTTAACTTAAAATAAAAACTGAAGGAAAGTAATTTTTAACAAAACAATAAGTAGCCCAATATAGAACTAGTCACAATAGCACTAGCAAAAAGAAGAGACAAAGTGCTTGAATCTGTAAATAGAATCGCCGTGGCCACTGTGAATAATGCACCAATGTACACTGGGTGTATATATCTTTTCAAAGAGATGTTTGCAAGTTTTTCAGGTAGATAGCCAGAAGAAGTGCTGCTGGGTCATATGCTAACCCTATTCTTAGTTTTGAAGAATCTTGATATTGTTTTCCTATCTATAACTAAAGTTTAATTATATATTTGTAGTATACGTTAGTGACGATAGGTATGTTGAGCCTCTTTAACAGTTCCTTCAACAAATTCTACCTTGGTTTCACTTAGCACAGTTAGACATAGCTTCATCCACATGAAAATAGTGAAGGTGATTCAAATACATATTGTAAAGCGTCAACTATGAAGCTTTATGTCTCAATATTACTGAATAAAAGTGGGGTCCAGCTCCCCTCCACCGAACACAGTCATAAAACAAAGGTTGGAGGGGAAGGAAAAAAGTCTTTATTAAAATGTGTACCATTTGGGGAAACGGACTCCCCGACTTCAAGCAAACCTCACACAGACAAAACCCAGCCGCCCCCAGAACCAGAAACAGTGTCAAGAATCCCCACTCCACCCTTCTCTGTCTTTCTGGAGCAGACGGCGTCTAGGCAGACTGTTCTCTGGCTTCAGATTCCCACCCTGAAGCATGTGTGGAAGCAGTGCCACCATTGCTACACTGTGGCTGCTTCCTGCACCGAAAGTCTGGAGCAGCTGCCAACCACTGCAGCCAGTTGCGCTGGGGCTGCATCCATAGGGCGGACAGCTCTCTGACCCGTTCATCCGGGCACTAATCTCAAAGGAGGAGAAGGGGCACAGTCCAGGACCATCCATGCAGAGCAGCAGAAGATGCCAGAACATTCTGCAGGCCACCAACGGGGCAGTGACCCAGTGGCTCAGAACGAGCTGACCCTTGACCAGGTGAGTCAGGAAGGAGAAGGGGTGAGTCTCTGCCCCCTCTCCATTTAAACCTCTGGGCCCAAAATTTCATGTGCTCCTGCAAGTGTCCTATTTCCCCAACCAGTCCATTTTTTGCCAGCTAGATCGGCAGGCCTGCACTTCCCCCTACCACATGTACTGGAAGGGAGGTAAAGACAGTCTCTTTAATAAATGGTGTTGGAAGAACTGGACCGGTACATGCAAAAAAAAGAAAAGAAACTAGACCACCACCTTATACCACATACCAGTGTGAACTCAAAATGAATAAAAGACAAATATAGGTTGTGATATCATAAAAGTCCTAGATGAAAACATAGGCAATAATTGCGTAGCAATATTTTTGCCAGTATATTCAATATTTCTTAAGACAGGGGAAATAAAGGAAAAACTAAGCAAATGAGGCTACATCAAATTAAAAAGCTTTTGCAAGGCTAAGGAAAACATCAGCAAAATGGAAAGGGAACCGACTATAGTGGAGAACATATTTGCCAACAATACATCAGACAGGGGTTTGATCTCCAAAATACACAAATAACTCACACGACTCCCCACCAGGAAGACAAACAACCTAATTAAAAAATGGGCAAAGGACCTGAACAGACACTTCTCCAAGGAGGCCATACGCAGGGCCCAGAGACACATGAAAGGATGCTCAGCATCACTAGCCATCAGAGAGATGCAAATTAAAACCACAATGAGATTCCACTTCAAACCAGACAGAACGGCCATCATAACCAAGTCAACAAACAACAAGTGCTGGTGAGGTTGTGCAGAAAAGGGAACCCTCGTGCACTGTGGCTGGAAATGCAGACTGGGGCAGCCACTGGGGAAAACAGTTTGGAATTTCCTCAGAAAACTAAAAATGGAACTGCCTTTTGACCCAAGCAATTCCACTGCTGGGAATATATCCTAAGAATCCCAAAACACCAATCCAAAAGAATTGATGTCCCCCTGTGTTCATAGCAGTGCTCTTTACAATAGCTGAGGTTTGCAAACAGCCCAAGTGCCCATCAGTAGAGGAGTGGATTAAAAAGAACAAAACAAAATTGTGGTATATTTACACAATGGAATAATACACACAGCAGTAAAAAAGAAGGAATTCTTACCTTTTGCAATACTGTGGATGGAATAGGGGAATATTATGCTAAGTGAAATAACTCAGTCGGTGAAAGACGAATACTATATGATCACACTTAGAAGTGGGATGTAATGAACAAAATAAACTAATGAACAAAATAGAAACAGAGACATGGATACATGGAACAGACTGACAGCCATCAGAGGGGAAGAGGGGAAATGGGGATGGATTGAAAGAAGGTGAAGGGATTAAGCAAAAAACATGTATGAATGACCCACGGACATGGACAACAGTGCGGGGACTGACTGCGGGAGTGGGGGGTGGGTTGGGTGGAGGAGGGCAAGGGGGAGAAATTGGGACAACTGTAATCGCATACACAATAAAATCTATTTTAAAAAACACTTTTCTTAACATACAACCGGTTCTAATTCTGTATGGGAACATTTTTATAGTGCTTATTGTGTTTGAACTAAAATTGAAGGCGAATTTATAGCCTTAATTTTGTTGCCTTCATTGTTTAAAAGTCACCCATACATATAATGTGGTCTTAACTTTTTTCACTTTTCTTAAAAACTATATTTTATCCCAAATCAGGATTTCTTCCAGTGTCTTGGTGGGATACAAACATCACAAGATGAATTCATTAGCAGGTGGCTTATGTGTCATCTGTCTTCCTGGTGAGTCCTAAAATTATTTTTCAAGTCTCTGGATTTAAAAAAATATATATATATCGATTCATGAGCAAACCTCAGAATTTGACTATATTTCTTGCTTTTTATCCAGCTGTGAAGCAAAAATAGTCACATATTTTTTATCTATTTAACCTAGAAACCAAATATTTTGTTTCGCCTTAAATGTCACGATGATATGAGGATCAAAATGTAACTAAAGCTGGATGAATATAAATAAGAATTGATAACTAGTATTTATTAAGTGCGAAGTATCCACAGCTCTGCATCGCATCATCAGTTTAGCTTAAACTTTATGAACCATAGGACATAGGTGTTATTATCACATTTTACAACTTAGAATACAACTAATCAGAAGATTTTATCCCTAATCCAATCTTACAAAGCTAATAAAAACAAAGATTCTCACTGAAAGGTATACAGCTCCAATGTTCTGCTTTAAACTTGTCTGCAAATCAGATATGGTCACCTGTATAGCAAGACACTGACAAGGACAAGGATAATTAACCATTTTTAACAAACACAAAAGTTATTTTTATACTCTTCATTAAAGCTCAAAGGTATTGAAACACTAGATATTGAAATATCTTGTGCAGGACAGTTGGTTGGGTATTAATTCATAGCTAGGTGTTTCTTGAAATACTAATTTATATTGCATGAGAAAGACGCTGAAATATTTCTCTAAATTTGAGTGTCTTTTCTCTCTCTCACTTTGAATAATAATTTTTTTTAAACCAGTGGAGTTTGTTTGATTCTCTTTCTACCAACCTTTGCATTTAAGTATTGTCCTTTGATTAATGACTCTGCTTTGACTGGACACCACCTCTTCCTGAGTTTTTGATTTCTGTTTCACAGTGACATTTCCCCAGGTATAATCAGAACATCCAGCCAATTTTCTTGCCCAATTTAATGTGAAACTATAAGAATAACAAGTGAATCCAGGACTGAGGCTAAGGGTGAGCCTGACAGAGAGAGAGAGAGAGAGAGAGAGAGAGAGAGAGAGAGAGAGAAAATAGAAAAAGGGACAGACAGAAGGAAGGAGGTAAAAAGTAAGAAAGGGAAGAAGGGAGGGAAAGAGGAAGGAGGCAGGAGGGAGAGAAGAAAGAAGGAACAAGAGAGATAAATGCTTTATGAGTTTGGTCCAGCTATAGACGGGATAATTATTCTCTCTGGGTTTGACACGATGCCGCTTATTAAGCTATTGTCTCTCAGCTCCACAGCCGTCTCCTCTCCATTTTGTGCTGCTGAAACTGGGACTCGGCCAGCCCAATTTTCCTTTGCCGACACACTCCTTGTCCTCTCTCAAAGACATCAGCACCAGGCAAGAGGCAGCTTCTCCCCAGATGTGTGGGTCCCGACGGCACAAGGTTCCGCTTGGAGGTCAGAGACACCAACACCAGCCGAGGACTCCATAGTGGTCCTTCTCTAATTTCTAATTTTTCATAACTCTAACATCTTTCCTTTGTTTCCACAGTCCGAAGGGTAGTAACTGCTGTATGCAGTGGCTATACTTGAGTTCCCTCTTTATCCTTTTTGTTACTGAGTTAACTTTTTACCTAGTTGAAAAGTCCTTCTTTTACTGAGACATGTGTTTTAAAACGCGGTGTGCTTTCTGTCTCCTGACAAGACCCTAAGTAGTATAGTCTCTGAGATCTGTCTAAAGAAAGAGTCAAACTGCATTGTTCAGATGTTTTCTTCCAATCCTTTGATCTCAAAGTGTAGAGTTCCACTGAATCATCTAGGCAGCTTGAGAAAAGGCAGATTCTCTGAATTCAGCTTTAAAGATTCTGGGCCACTGGATTTGAGGAATTTGAGGACTGTGCATTTAAATAAACAAGACCAGGGGTTCCAAGTGGTTGGTGCCAGGGCCACACTTGGGGAAACAATGAAACAATGCTGACAGTGTGTCTTGCAATACACTGGTCTGCAGGACAGACTTCCTGCCTTCACTCCTGCTGTCGCCTCCTTTGATCATGGTTAGCTCCCCCATCTCTGCTTGTAGAAACCCTGTCCCCCCTCTAAGTCCAGGCATCTATCAGCCTCCAGTGAAGGCATGCCTGACCCACGCCATTTAGCCTTAAAAGATGGGCTCCCTCCTGATACTATGGGATAGGAGGTGAGAAGGCATTGGTCCTATAGATCAGGTCACATAGTCAAGAAAATGGAATGGGACAGCTGTGTGTGATGCTCGAGGGAGGGCTCTAAGTTTGACACTGAAGTTTTGCATTGATCTTTGTTGCAAAGGGTGAGAAGCTAAGAGATTTACTAAATACCCAGCATGATGCCTCCGATGGGTTGGATCACTGAGGGTCTACCTGATGTCACTTTAGGAGGCTGCAGATGGCAGGTATGAGGTAGAAGTGACAGGAGCAATGCCAATTGGAAAACTGCCCTACACACATTCAGAAGACACAGCGACATGCGGACATAATGGACTACCTACCACTGAGGGGCCTTTCCCTGCTAAGAAGAGAACAGGTAACTATCTTGCAGAGTTTGTGCGGGTCACGGGCAGTTACAAGAAGACAAGCAAGGAAGGGGAGATCAGAGCAAGAAGCATGATACACGGGAGGGCTGGGCACCTGGGTACAGCTGGGAATTGAGAGAGCTGGGAATTTTTCCAGATCCGTCTAATAGTGATACCCATGCTCTTTGCCTCGTTCAGCCACCCTCGGGCCGTAAGGCACTTTGCACCTGCCTATTAAAATGTATACTTCCATGTCAAGTCTATAGGACTTCCCTGTGATTTTCTAGGTCTGAGAAAATGCCCATTGTTTTGCATTTCAAAAGGCATCCCAAGAGTGACATCAGCGAGATGGTGGAATCTCGTAAACGCTGCCAAGTCCCTAATTGTGTTCACCCACAGAAATAGTGATTCAACAATAACTTAGAGACCAAAATGCCTTTATGAGAAGTCCAGAGTACAGTGAAGATGTTACAATATTCCAGATAAGCAGGTTACCAAGAACAACCACAGGTGAAGCAAGTAAGAGCATTGCTCAGGCCAAAGCTTCCTGGTGGGGGGCAGGGCTTCACGAGATAGGCAGTCAAGTATGTGAGTCCCCAACCCTTTGGTGCACTGCCCAACGGTTTCCATCACGCCTCATCCAGGATGCTGACCAAACTGGTATGCCTACCATGGGAATCCTTAAAAAACAAGGAAGTCTTGTCATATGCGACAATATGGATAAACCCTGAGGACATTATGCTAAGTGAAATAGACCAGTCGCGGAAGGACAGATATTGCGTGGTTTCCTTTCTATGTGGTATCTAATGCAACCAAACTCATAGAATAGAGTAGGATGGTAGTTGCTAAGGGATGAGAAGGCGAAATGCTGCCGTTCAAAAGGTTTGAAGCTTCTCTTATAGAAGAGTTGTTCTACGGATCTGCTGTGCAACGTCGTGCCCATAGTTAATACTTCTTAATACTTTCTAAAGAAGTTAAGTGTTTCTCATATTAAGTGTTTTTATCACAATAAAAATTATGCGTATATGCACACACACAAGGTGTGGCCAAAGTAGGTTTACAGTTTTTTGTATGGAAAATAATACAATAATTAATAAATAAAAATACAAGAATAAACTCTGTGTCTCGCATACTCACAACTGTCAACCTACTTTTGCGCGCACACACACACACACACACACACACATATCCCGATTCAAACACTGACTCTAATTCTCTCCAACCCCACAAGGCGTGTCCTTCAGTGAAAGCTGGTATATAGTCTAGCCCGTGTTTGAAAACCAAGTCCACGTATGCTCCCTGCAAATCTGGCCACTCTACAAAGTCTGACCAATGCTTTCAAAGCAGCCGTTCCTATAAGTGTTAATTATATTTTTAGCCTCAATGACCGGCTATTAAGTCTAATTTCCGACTGGTTCTCTTATGATGGGGTAGTGGAGGAACAGAAAGCCTCTTTTTTCCCGATCAATTTTGTTGAGCTGCTTTTGGAAAGAGTAAAATCAAAAGAATCAAAGAAACACCCATGATGTTCCCACAGATTAAAGGAACCATAATTCTCCAAGTAGAGAAATTGCTTTTCAGAGAGTACTTTTCCCTTTTGAATGGAAAGCAACTGTATTGTCAAAGGGAAGTGCATTGCAAATTGACTCATCTAAGCTCATAAATAAAAAGGCTAACTTGATTTAATCAGCTCTGGGACTGGATTTCATTTTAATCACCAAATTTAGAAAAATAAAAGTAGCAGATAATCAATGGAAAATGAATCAGCTGTTCAGCTGATATATGTAACGTTTGATATTTAATAGATTTTAGCCGTGTAGTCTAGGTAAATGTTTTTGCAATACGTATCAGTAAAGTGCTTAGCTTGTTATCAAATGAAAATGAAAATTTTCCCAATTCAATAGACATGTTGCAGTACTATTTTTTCAATTTGTTTTTTAATTTAGATTTATCAGGGTGACATTGGCTTATAAGATGATCTATTTTTTAAATGAAGAAATCCAAAGTGTGCTGTTATTTATGTGTATATATAAAGTCAGTCGGAATGGCTTGGAGTACCAAGATCACATTTGGCCTTTCCCACAGCAAACCTCAAACTGCAGTAAGAAAACCAAAACCACCCACTGTTTCTTCTCCTCTTGTGTACTCCACATGCTATTTGCCCGTTGTTATGTAACAGAAGCGCGGGGCTCTCTCTGTCTCTCTGTGGGACTCGCTGCTACGTGACCCCAACTTCCACTACAAACTTCAGCACCAGTCACTTTAGCACTAATTAGCAGTGTTTAAACCTGGCCAAATTTAATTGGTAAAATGTCTCTGTTCAAGGGTCTGAAGCCCCCAGACATATGTTAGTCAGGTTTATGTTACCTCAGAATTAAATGAGATTACTAAAAGAGGTGATTTTAGGACTCTTTGTTTTGTTTATTTTAATATTACCACCTATTTAAATAAATGAACCATTGTTTTCCTATTGATAAAAACACCGCACAGTAGCCTCCTCTCTCAATAATAGCTCCCGAATACTACCACGTGGAAATCAGACTGGAAATCAATACCACTGGGGCTGAACTTTGCGCCCAGTCAATTAGTCTATTTGATAAACTGCTGACAGCCTTTATGTGTGACTATGTGTCCATGTAGAGAAAGGCATGGGAAGAAGACACAAATACATGTCATCCTAAATTCTATCCAAAAACACTTGATTTGTGTAAACATGAGTATGTACTTTTCTTATACTGTTTGAATTCTTAATCAAATTTTAAAATTTTCTTTGGGAAAAGCCCTGTTCATGTAATTAATAATGTACAACCAATAAGCTGAATAATTAGAAAAGTTATGTCACAGAAAGTTATTCACAATATATTAAGTGAAAGGGAATTACAAAATACTCTGTATGCTACCGTTCCCTATTTGCTAAAACATAGTCATATAAATAAATCAAAATGTTTAACCACAAAAATACATTAAATGTTAACATTAGTTTTCTTTGGGTTATTGTTGTTTTCTTCTCTTAAGCTCCTTTATATTTCCTTTAAATATGAACAGCTTTGTGGAAAAAAATACAATTTATATTAAAATATGCTTATGTAAAAATTTAGAATAATAAATAAGTATAGAAAAGCAAAATATCCCTAAGATTTCATCACTTGGAAGTAATAAAACTTCAACATTCTGGTGCAGTTCCAGTAGGTTATTCTTTTGTCTGTGCACAAATTTTTCCTCACTGAAATCCTACTGTTGCTTAAGTCACTTTTGAAATGTACTCTGCAATACAGGTAGTGCAAATTTATCACTGGCTTTGATTAGAGAAGCATGGGATAAGATACAGTTATCCTCACAAAAATTAAGAACTACCTACACTAATTTTGGAAGCAGAGGACAGCTTTATTTGTTAATGATATTCCCTTCCCAAAATTGCATATTACACTCCCCACCCCATTCTATCCAACACATGGAACTTAGGTCGTCACCTTTCTTTCCTCCTTATCAGAACAGTGCTTCTTACAGCTATTTGATAACAATTTCTAGTTGTTAAAGTGCTCAAATATTTCTGAATTGACTCTAATGGTCCAGGCATTTTGCCATTGAATAAAGTAAGCTTTCGTGCACACAAAATCTAGCATGTCATAGCCTCCCCCTCCAAAAACAAACCCTTTTATACTTGCCTGTGTATATAATTAGGAGGGTATAAGAAAAAAAATAGAGCCCCGGCTGGTGTAGCTCAGTGGATTGAGTGTCAGCCTGCAAACCAAAGGGTGGCTGGTTCGATTCCTAGTCAGGGCACATGCCTGGGTTGTGGGCCAGGTCCCCAGTAGGGGGTGCATGAAAGGCAACCACACATGGATGTTTCTCTTCCTCTATTTCTCCCTCCCTTTGCCTCTCTCAAAAAAATAAATAAAATAAATTTAAAAATAGTTAAATTGTAAACTAATTGTGTTTTTCAATGGGTAAGTTATTAGTTTTGTGTTTCTTTCATTCTTTTTTCCATTATTGATACTTCTTCTTTTCCCAACTCCACACATTTGGTCACAGCATTTTATTGGATGGTACTTACTCTAAAAGCATTGTCTATTGCAAGTAAGTAAAGAATAGCACTTATGTGGATTCAAAAAGCTGTTTGTCTCTAACTTCCTAATTCTACAGCTAGGGGTGTAGAATACTACTCTCCACTCCTTTCTCTTCTCTTCTCCCTTCTCTTATCCCTTCCCTTCCTTCCTCTGTCTCCTTCT